>WMED01020717.1:0-12097 GCA_019650415.1 Pipa parva
ATTTCATGATTGCACTATTTCAAATTATTCTAATTCGTTGACCAGCACTTGTATTTATGCATATGCAGTGCCCCTTTAACAGAAATAATATTCAGCATAATCCACCTTTAGGGATTTATTCATTAAGGTACTGTCAATTCGGGTGGCTGCAATATGATGGTTGCAAATTCCCTACTCCTTATTCACTAAGTGGCAAATTCCCTTAGATAAGAAGCATATGGTGTCGGATGCATAGTGCAGAGTAGTCAGTCGAACAGTAGGAGCCATGCCGTCACCCCCAAATTCACCACTTTGATCTGGCAAGGTAAAAATTGCAAACTGGACTTCATCTGCATGGAGTTTGCATGTTCTCCCCGCACTTGTGTGGGTTTCCTCCGGGCACTCTGGTTTCCTCCCACAATCTGAATATATACATCTGTGTGTGACTGAATAGGAAACTAGATTGTAAGCTCCAAGGGGCAGGGACTGAAGTGAATGATGAAGGTCTGTAAAAGTGCTGCGTAATATAGTAGTGCTATATAAAAATAATTGACAAAATACACCTCGCTGTATTCCCTACTCCGACACTTGATAAATAAGTAATTTACTTGTGTGTGCGCTCCCAAAATGGTGTGATGTGTTCTATAAGTCCGCAACCATCATAAGCATTTGAACTGGTCAGGAATTCGCCTCATCGCAGAGTTTGCTGAATACGCGAGTATGGGGAAGCAGTGAATTAATGTGAATTTTGAACTTTATGCAGCTGTTCAGACTTTCATAAATAAGCCCCTAATCTCAAATAGCAAACACCCACAAGCCTTATATGGCAGATCCAACAAAGTATAAAAGCGTGACCTGAGCAGGTGTATTGACAGCAGACAGAATTCTGCTGCCCAGTCACATTACCTTTACCGGTAAGGGAATACACTATCCCATTTTTATAAACTTGTTTCATCTTTTTTTTTTCCCACAAGTTTAAACAGAGCACGTATTTTCCATGTAATAACACACATTGTTTTCACACAATTATATATGTTCGTATTTAATTTTTGTTTGCTCAGCTTGAGTTAACCTTTCTTATCGCTTCCACTTACCTAATAAAATCTATTTAGGTGTCTTCAACCTGGGAAAAAGTCTGTAAGTTTGATCATGAGTTGGCAGCAAGAAGTGGCCATTGAGGGGGGAATTCAGGATAGTCCGAAGTGAGGTGCGGAGTGTTCGCCTCACTTCGGACTGACTGATATGCGCTCACTGATGTCCGTGTGCAGGACAACAGCAAGCGCAGATCAGTCAGTCCGAAGTGAGGCGAACACTCCGCACCTCACTTTGCACTATCCTGAATTCCCCCTTGAGTGTAAACGGGGATATCGCTCTGGAGTTTTGTGGCTGTTTATTCATTTTTTTTAAATAATATATTTGCTCAATTTTACAATGGTTTCACATCTTGAAGACACCCCTTCATTTTCAACAAAAACCTTGTTTAATATTATTCTAATTTTAAATAAATAACAATTAACAACCCTTAACATTTTGGAAAATTAAGTAAGAAAATACTTTAAAGGGGCACTGTAGTGTTGATACTGGTCACATTCACTGTTTAGTTCTAAAAAAGAGCTGACATTTTCCTACCCCAATACCCCCGTTTTCTCTTCAGAAAATCAGATAACACAAGAAGAAAAAGCTGCCTAACTGATATTGGTTAAGAAGTGTGCTGACATTTTGGCCTTATTAGCCATGCTTTGTTTGCAATTCTAGAATGCAGGAAATTAACTTGTGAGCAGGCAACACATAAATGTCCATTTGAGGGTACCTTTTCATTGAAAACTGGCTGGTACATGCCTGTAAAATATTTTATATGTATAATATGTTGTAATCAACATGCTACCCAGTAATGGAAGGGTTAATCAGTAAGCATATGGTGCTGTCACACAAAAACCTTAGAAAGTCAGAGGAGTCAAATCACAGTAAAGATTTGGACAGAATTGTGAAACTCCTCTGGTTTTGACCATATTGGTAAAGAGAGGGTTTTTGTTACTGGGTATAAATGTTTTACTATCTACATCTCTCTCTCTCTTGCTTGCTCTCACACTGACACACACACCCATACACACACACTCACATCCACACACACACACAGACATACATACACACACATACATACACACATAGATATAAGCATATACTTAACTTTTTGTAACTGTAGCTGTCGTATTCAGACTAGCTAATTGTTGTTTTATTTTGTATATTATATCTAACACTGTACTTATAATAAATGTGTAACATTTCAGTACTGCCTCTGTGAGTAGTTATTGGTTTATGATCACACACACAGTTAAATATATGATTTTACAATGTCACACACACATTTCCTGGTACGGGAGTTTATCAGTGCTGTGTAATAAATCATCTCACTAAGGTATAGTACTGCATATGTAAAGATGTAATCTGACTATAGTTCCCTTTTAACTTTAAGGAAACTAGGCTTCTGGCACTGATAGTTTTTGATCTAACTCAAAGAGAGCGAGTGCAATAACCAATACCAAAAAAATGCTACAATTTTTGGATTTTTGACATAAGAAGTAATCTGCAGAAACAGAAGCTGGTATGTGGTTTGTCATCATTTATCATTCACAATAATATTCAAATTTTGAGGCATATTTCCTAAATTCGAATTCATCAATAATGCTATTATCGCCAGATATCACCAAATATCGTCATAGTTTTAGCGATATTGGATATCGCCATAGTCCATTTATTATTATGTGGCAATAGCGCCGCCAGAGCGTTATGTGCATTTATCTTGGTGATATCGTTATTGGTATAAGTAACAGTACTGGTTGTGCTTCTGTATATCGATATCGATATCTACAGTATCTGGATATCGAAAACACAACAGCAGTTTTACTTAACATAACTCAAAACTAAAAACACACTTTTCCCCATTGAAAGTAATGGATAACGCCACCCAGAGAGTGGCGAAATATCAAGCAACAGAAATAACCAAAAAAACCAAACACTTACTTTAGTAAATAATGCAGAAAATTCCGCAGATGGGGTGAACAGCGTTAAAACTGGCGATATCGATATCTCCAAAACCACATATGAGCGATACACAGCGATATCAATTGCGAAAATGGCTTTGTTAAATAGGTGATAATATTGATATAGCTAAAACCAGCGCTAAGTAAATTCGATTTTATAGGGATAAACAATTCAAGTTTAGTAAATATGCCCCTTAAAATGTTCACAAGCAGTTTCATAGTCTCTATAATGGCTTGTATTTTTTTTACAGTTAAATTAGAATTTTGAATTTGTATTGATTGTTTGCAACAAAATCACAACAAAACTGCAGATGTAGCCTTCCCCTTGAATTCAAAGATCTATTGCTTCTTTTTGTAGCTTGCCACACAATATTTTTGCTGACAGCTAATAAGTAAACAAGTTAAGGTAATCCATTTTAATAGTTGCCTGTGTGTAAATATATCAAGTTTCATGTGGAGAATATGTATAGGCAGTACTATGTTTAAACCAGCAAACCAGTTTTACAAAGCACTGGTCAGACCACACATGGAATACTGTGTGCAGTTTTGGGCACCAGTGCACAAGAAACATGTGGTTGAGCTTGAGAGGGTTCAAAGGCGGGCTACTAAAATAATTAAAGGAATGAACAATATACAGTACCACGAAAGATTATCAAAACTGAACTTGTTTAGTCTAGACAAAAGAAGAATAAGGGGTGACCCAATAACCATGTATACTGTATATTAGGTGTCAGTACAAAGTCTCCTACAATCTATTTATACCAAGAACTGAAAGTATTACATGGGGCATCCTCTATGTTTAGAGGATATAAATGGGGGTTATTCACTAA
The DNA here is from genome assembly GCA_019650415.1 of Pipa parva. Classification (NCBI taxonomy): domain Eukaryota; kingdom Metazoa; phylum Chordata; class Amphibia; order Anura; family Pipidae; genus Pipa; species Pipa parva. The sequence continues at coordinate 3,851 of WMED01020717.1, forward strand.
AGTCCAAAATTGTTGCGTATAGGTGCGAATTTGCCAGATAAAGACAGTCGCAATAGGCTGCTACTGTTGCATTTGCATCTTTACAATGAGAATATTGTCGCAGTTGCGACTTTATTATGGAAAAATTGTCTCAATCTTAACTTTAAAAAATTTTCGCAACTTTACAATAGGGAAATTGTCACTGATTTGTTATGGGAATCCACTGTTTGAGAATTCGACAGTCAAATTTGCACCTTAGTGAATAAACCCCTTTGTTTCTGCATCAACATAGAAGGGTTTTTTTTACTGTAAGAGAAGTGAGGCTATGGAACTCCCTGCCTGTGGAAGTTGTCATGGTTAATTCCATTAAAGCAGTGATGCCCAACCTATGACCAAATTCTGAAATCTGAAATGTTGCTTATAAATGTGAATTTGCCAGCTAAAGACAGTTGCAATAGACTGTTACTGTTGCAGTTGCATCTTTATAATGAGAATACTGTTGCAGTCGTGACTCTACTATAGAAAATTGTCTCAGCTGTTACTTTAAAATTTGACACAGTCGCGATTTTAAAAGTCGTGACATTGAAGCGGGCCGTGACACGTGTGTTGCAATTTTATATGGCCCCCCAAGCCAAAAAAGGTTGGGCAACACTGCATTAAGAGTTTAAAATTGGTTTGGATGCTTTCCTTCAGTGTAAGAACATTACAAGTTATGGTTACTAGATAACTAAAGGTGGGATCTTGATCCAGGAAATTTATTTGGATATTTGGAGTCAGGAAGGAATTTTTTTCCCTAATATGAGGATAATTGGCTCTTGGCTCATGGGTTTTTTGCCTTTCTCTGAGTCAACATTGCAGGAAAATAGGCTGAACTGGATGGACTTGTGTCTTTTTTCAGCCTTACGAACTTACTATGTTAATTAAAGTGACACTAACAAAAAAGTTTGAAATTTTCATATGGATTACCATAGCAGTTGTTCATAAACAGTACTTTTAAAAATGCTCCTAGTTCCTAGTTAGTATCACTGTGTGATGTTTTCATCTGCTGGATGCAGATATATCAGTACAAATGCAAAAATCCAGCAGTTCTGTGTGGTGGAAAAGCAACTGGATCATTATAAAATTTGGCTAAACACACAACAGCCAGATTTATCCAACATACAATCATCTGATTATTTGTACCATAGTGCAATTTGATTGCTAATGGGGCCAGCAGAATGCAGTTATATTTTGAACACTCTACATATTCAAATTACCATCTGAAGACACTCCTTTTTCTGCAGCCCAGTCAATGCGTGTAGATCCAACAAAATAGCTAGCAAATTCCATTGTTTTATTTGACCTTTTTGCTAATACATTTACATGACTAGAGCCAAAAAATAAAAATTATCACTATTGCAAAATAAACTAAAGGTCATACTTTAGTACTGGTAGCACTAATTAAGTTTAAAGCATGTAGACATTAATTATAGAGTGTTTTATTTTTTCTGCTTCTCCTTTAAATGGTTAAAGCATATTTTTTCTGTGGCAAAAATAAAGAGCTGCAAATAGCCTGAAGGTTGATTGAAACTGTAAACCACTGTCATTTGGAGGTGTTATAAGTGCAGTGACAATGAGAAAGTTTAGGTGATTTGAACAGTATGATGTAAGTAGTTTGGTGATGAAAGACCTGTTGATAGATGCTGCAAGCTGACACCATGAGAACGTTCACAGGTATGAGGTCATCCTCATCACATTGTAGACAGTTAAGGGACTGTTACTGGATATTATACGTTATGTTACCAGATATTTGAATCAAACAATTTTAAAGACTGCTTTCTCCCTCTTTGTAAACATCATAAAACCCCTGTTCATCATTCAAAATTCAGACCTCTTAGCTAGTTTTTAACTGGATTTCTGTGCACAGTATTTCACTCCTTTCTTGCGCAAGTGTAGGAGCATAACTAATTGCTTGTTCACCTGTCATTTATGCTCAAATATATTCCATGGGTCTGTGATTCTAAGACAGATTGAACAGCAATTGTGCTGTGATAATATGTATTCTATAACTTAAACAAACAGTTGCGTTTTCAGTAGTTATTTGTCCATATAGTGGTCACTGTTAAATAAATTACGTTTTCAATATTTACTTATTTTCAGTGGTTATAGTCACTTTCTTACAGAAACCCCTACTCTTTCATCTACTTCCTCTTTAGCTGATATATTTTATATCTAATGTCAGTGAATTGGACAACAAGCTTAAGAAATTTGAAGTAAATAGTATGAAAGAAGCTTTCATTATTCTAGTTCCCTTCAAATGATGAATGCTAACTGCTAATTGGTTGCTCTGGGCTACAAGACCTCAGTAAACAATAGTCCCTGTTAAGAAATACTCTGTTCTTAGGGAATACTCTGTGAAGGTAGCAAGAAGCTGTATTTCTATTGTATTTCTTTATGTAAGCTGGATCCTGCCCTCTAAATAATAATTTGAAGACAGTGTTGGGCTGGCTTACCAGGTAGTTGAGTGTAGCACCATGTTAGCCATAGATATAAGCAGAGACAAGTAGAGACAAGTAGAGTATAGGTGATATAGATGATATAGCCAATAAAAGTTATCACCTATACTCTGCTTGTCTCTCCTGGCTTACCAGAACACAGACAAAACTCCCAGTGGGCCCAGGCTTGAATAGATCCTTCTAGAGCAGCGGTTCTCAACCTTTGGGTCGCGACACCGGTGGGGGTCAAATGATGATTTGCCTGGGGTCGCCTAAGACCATTGGAAATATAAGGATTAAATGGGGTTGCCCAATAATAATTAATAAATGGGGGTCTCCAAATCACGGGGAATTATACTAAAGGGTCACAGCAATAAAAAGGTTGAAAACCACTGTTCTAGAGTTTCAAACTGCACCATCATAACATGTTTCTGTGGGTAGTCTAAAGGAAATATAGGGTTTAGGGACTAAAAATAGGAAATAATAGAGACCGATGGAGAAAGATGAACCAGAAAGAATATCTTCTGCTTAGTGACTGCTGTTCTATTGTTTCCTTGTGGGCCCCAGCATATAACGTTGATATTTGTAAACAATGCAGAATGATCTATATTGATAATACACTTACATATTTAAATTCTAATCTAATTCTAATTAAGTGGTAATATTGTCTCTTTAATCCAGGGTCATTGCCTGGCTGTCCACTCAATCACTGCTGCCACCTCTCGCCCCTTCCTGTTCTACAGCAAACATGAGATGAGGAAGATTCAGGTAGGAAGTAGGGAAGTGGAGAAACAGTTGTTCCACTGAGTTGCAGTGGGCAACACTTTCTTTTTAAACAGCCCAGATTCACCTTATATTTAACTTATTTGGCAACTTTAGGCTTTACTTAAGAAAGACCCTCTGGGGTCCACTCTGTATACAAAAACAGCACTTAACTGTATATTCACATATATCTAAATACCCTATAACCAATCTCTATCCTCCATTTTTATATCTTTGTAAATTTTATTTTAGGAATAAACAGAAGAAATACTGATACATTGTTCTAATTACAATAATCGCGTCCATACTTTTTCATCTGCTGAGTTACAGGGTGGAAGTTAGGTTAAGGCCTCTTTCAGACTAATGTGTTTGCCCTGACTGTGAATGTTCACCTGTGAGTTTACAAATCCATAAGTAACTAATGAAAAATGGAAATCATATGAAGTCACGGATGCAATTTCCCAGTATTTTCCGTGTGATGCAATTATACCGCATTCGATTCTACTATGCAGAAGAAGGGACTACGTTTGGAATTTGATTGAGCTTACTTGGAAGCAGTTACCCATAAACTTACTGGTAATTGGTAATTAGAGGGTGTTGTCAGAAGGATTAAATATGAAAAATAGATTAATGTGTCCCATGTAAACAGGGTTTTTCATTTAAGCTGTTAAGCTCTTATTTACTGTTTAATTATTTCTAAATTTATTTATTAAAACAAATATAGCCAAAGAAAGAATAATAAGTGCACCTGTCATCTCAAAATTAATACTAATTTAGGTTGTACTAATGAAATATATATTTTTTAATATACATATGTATTTTATAAAATGTACCTTTAAATAGCATTTCTCTTTGTCATCTTCCCTGTCAGCCTGCCTTCTCTTTCCTGAGTGTCGGGTGGGTAAGGCTAAATGACCTATGATTAAGTGCCCTAATGCACGAAACGCGTTAGGGGGGGCCACTATCTGCTTTTAATTGTTTGTGGATTTACTTCATGTATCCTGCTTTTACTGCTAATTAAATAAATTTTTGTTTTTAACCGTTGGGAGTGCCGGAACCTCTTTTCTAAGGCTAAATGATGACTGACATTCTTGCTCCTCCAATCAGATCCCTTAAATCACGATCTAGCAGGGAGTAGCAAATTCAAGATGTGATGGACAAACACAGATATTGTTTCTTACATTATTTGTGGGACTGTTACAGTGTATACAGTATATATATAACTTCTAATACATTAATTTATTTTTGCGCCTAAAATTGCATGAAATATAAAAATCTCAATCAAAATATTGGATACCAGTTATTTAAAAAAATGTTAGTGAAAAGAAGCTTTTCTAAGGGTGCTGTAAGCAGCCTAGCCTGGAGGTAGCAGGTTTGGGAATAGGTTTATCTATAAATGTTGTACTTAAATGGGAAATTTATTTAAAATAAAACTGTATTTCTTTATGTTTTAATTTCACTCCAGAAACTGGCACAGTCATTTCTTCTTTAGTTGCTTTTGGGTAGTATAAAACTGAGGACCTCTTCTTTTTGTCGTTTTCATTTTTTTTCTAATTATTTTAACAGTATTGTCATTTTTACATAAAAGAAATGAAGAAATTTGAATCTTCTGTATTAATCAAAATAAGAATCCTATCTCTGCCCAGGGGCCCAATAACGTCATGGTGGAGGTGCAGTTGGAGAAGTATTAAACCTGGTTGATCAGTTTGAGCTTAAATAATTTTACAACAAAAGCAATGATAATGGAAATTGAGGGAGGGGATAGGACGCCATTTTTGGTACTTGTTGGACGCTGCCCATTATATGTACTTGTAACTTCTGTCTTTATGTTCCTTGTGTATAGATCTGCTAAGTCTTAACATAAAGGTGACACTATCCCTTAACTTTGATTAAGAGCCTGAGTGTGCATCAAGCAACTCTTTTGTAATTAACAGTAACAAACAGATTTCAGTTGAGTTATCTGCACAGGGAAAGTTGTACAGAGTTCTGAACACTGTACTCTCCTGTTTCATAAACATCAGGTGTGATGCTTTACTTAGAACTGATCTTTGAGAAATGACTTATTTATTCAAAGGCATATACCACGTCCATGCAGTAGTAAGCCATGGTGACAGACTAAGCCCCAGGCTTTGACAGGAGCGCACGCACAGTGAAAAAAAAAAAAAAAACAGGGCAGGCACATGTCTGATAAGATCATACAATAAGTGATCAAGCCCTGTGGCACACTAATCTACTATCATATGCAAACAGTCCTTATAGTTTGGTACACATGCTTTCCATAGAACATTTTCAATGCATAACTTCACAAAGCTGGGTGTAACCTTTTATTTCTTAGGCTTGTCTTTCCTGCCCTGTTGAATCAAATTTACAAGCACTTCCACAGCAGTACTTATCATGCCTGTACATTTATAATAAATCCAATAATTCTAAAGTATAATGTTTCTAATAGAAACAATATCTATTTTAACTCTATTACAAAATGTGTATTTCTTCTTTTATCAATGGTTTCTGTACTGCCGCCTGGGGATCACACCCTTAAAAATGCACATTGCAGGGAAATATGAAAAATTTAAACTCTTGGGAAATCATTAACTAAAGGATGAATTCACCTTGCTACAATCCGAGTCATTTCGTTAAAATAATCACAAATTAACTCTCATTGTTGACTAAGCAGCGACCAGTCTTGTAGAAGAAGAGGACAGCAGCAATTGTTGTTAGATGCATAGTGTGGCATAGTCAGTCGGATAGAAGTAGGATGCGGAGCCCTGCCATCAATCCCCCAATTCACCAGTCTGTAGGTGAATGTAGGTGAATTCAGAGCAATTTATCTTGTCACATTCGCTCCTTCTACACACCTCCACTTAGTCAATAGTAGAAGTACCTGTGCACACACACAAAATGTTGCAAAGTGCTCTGCAAGATCACAACTATCGTAGGCGCCTGAATTAGTTGTTTATTTGCCAATTTGCAGTTTGCTCAATAAGTGAACATGGGGAAGTGGCGAATAGATGTGAATTCAGAGCTATACGTGACTATTCAACCTTTAGTCAATAAGCCCCCAAGGGGGATATTTTTTGAGAACATTCTTGCCTTTTTGATTCCTTTTGCCCTGTTTGGTAATTTTCTTTTCCCTGTACTTTTTGATTCTGCTGTTTTTAAAAAATAAATAATAGGGTCGATAAAAAATGTTTGCAGTCCAAAAAAAATCATTATTGATAAGTATCAGTTGAAAATGTTACGCTTTGTAGTGTTTTTATATTAGGTTCCCCCTCCATTACAGATCAGTATCGATATCCTTTATTAATGGGAAATCTTCTCTCTGTGGCTAAGTGACAGTACCAAATCCATAGGAAATAATGGTTTACACCAACCTGGGGCAGGAAAACACTTTTGAGCAACAAAATTCTCTTTGAACTGCTTTGTGAATCCACAAAAACAGCACTAAAATAGACTTTTCTCCAGCATTTGTGACTGTTGAGATATGAAAATATGGAATTATTACCATTGTTGTAAGGAACTTTAGGTTACTGGACCAGCTGCCAAAGGAAATAAAAATCCACTTTGGACAGGCATGGCAGCTATTCCTATTTAGCAGCAGTTCTCAACCTGTGGGTCGCGACCCCGGCGGGGGTCTCACGACCATCCCACGGGGGTCGAGAACCGCTGCAGCACATGGAAGCGCCTGCAGGACCCTTCTTATAAGGGTGACGTCGGCCAAAAATGTCAGGCTAAACATCATCATGTGACGTCACAGCCGGGGGTCGTGGTTCTCAAAAGGTTGAGAACCGCTGCTATATAGCAATATGAATTCCTGAATAGATTACTTTAAATTTAATTTTTTCTCCTTGTGGATGTTATCTGATAAGTAAAAATACAACCCTCCTAGTCAAATTAGGAATTGAACTCCAAACAGAAATTTTTACCAAAGCTTAGTAAAAATAACAATCAATTTAAACTGATTTTTTTTTCCTTTTGCTTAATAGTCCTTTAAAACAAAAGTTTTCCTATCATATTGTTCAGCAAAGCCAAGCTAATAGGTTCTGGCTTCTAAGAGAAGTGATACATGGAAACTTTGCACTATGCTAGGTCTCTTACATATTAATAGATATGAATGTGCAGAGTAACTTAGGCCTATGAGGTTATATTTTAAGAAGTGGGGCAGATTAGAACATAGCCATAGAGTAGTAAAAAGTGGTAGAATTGTAAAGCATAAGAGAAAATAAAGGTTTATGTATCGAGAATGTATTTAACTTTATAAAATAAAAATAAACCCAATAAGTTGCACAGGTAAATTACCTACAGCACCATACTTGGATACTAAGTACAAATTGTTTGCTTTGGCAAAATTTATTAAAGTCAGAAAGACCGCTCTGGGTCTTTCTGAGTTTAATGAGAAAAATCTCAGATTTTTTTGAGATCTTAAGATCAAGTTTTTCAAATTTTTTTCGATGGAAAGGTTGCCATACTTTACATTAGTATCATGGCTACCTTTCCATCAAAAATTTTGAAAAATGGGGTTTGAAAAACTCGATCTCGAAAGAAATCTTGTGAGAACAATGCGAGATTTCTCTCGGTAGACCCAGAATGATCTTTCCGAGTTTAAGTGGCATAAACTGAAGACTCTCTATGCACACTCACACCCAATTCACCAGCTTTTATCACACCTTTGTTGCAATGCACAACCTGAAATAAATGATCCTGACACAGGGGTTCTTGGCAAAAACATTTGTGGAGGAAAATGGGGGCTTATTTATGAAAGTCCATAGAGTCGTATATAAGTTTGAATTTGCGTCCATTCACCACTTCCCCTTCTTTGTATTTGTGTATTCAGTTATCTCTGAAATTTATTGAATTTGCATCCAATTGAGAAGTTTTTGAACTCACCAAGTGAAAGTGTTGAAATATGGGGTTGATGGCAGGGCTCCAGTGTGGTGTAAGGCAAATGTTAATTCAAAAGCGACAATGAAGACTGTGTTACGATCTTGCGTATTGGGAAGATGGTAGCCACCAGAACCCCGCCAAGGCAAACAAA
>WMED01020718.1:1161-12096 GCA_019650415.1 Pipa parva
CCACACACACACACAATGGCAATGTGCACTGTACTGCCCCCTCTGGCAGTACACATACTTCTCTATATGCTCTGTACTGCCCCCTCTGCAAACATCTCATCTTGGTTCATTGTAAGTATAATTAAATGAATTTTAATGAATGAAGCTTAAAAGAAAAAAATCCTAAAGTTGATTTCATTTCAAAATACTTGCTTCTACTTAATATTCAAAAAGTGAGAATGGGCTTCTGAACTTGCTGGCATGTTTGATCGTCATGTCCTTTTTTTGAAAAATACCCATCGATGAAAGATTAGATATTGAGTGGTATGTTAGCCTAAGACAGCTGCAGGTAATGAGGCAATCAGCTGCAATTTTGAGTAAGACAGCTGATTGCACACCTGCCACTCAGTTCATCCTAATTAGTAGGAACAACCACTTATACTGTATGTAGAGACATCCCTTTGTTTTTCTATGGTACTTGTGTTTACATAAACAGATTGGATAGTACAACTGTGTGCGTGTTGGTGCTAATGAAACAAAGGTTTGCTTTTGCAAGTGGGCTGTTGTATGTATTGAGTATGCCTGACTGAATCGCCAATTTGAAATAAGCCTAGCAGTCTTGTAAAGCCTTGTTGCCACTATATGCTTTATCACTTGCTTGTGTAGTAATTAAGTATGCCGAGATATTAATATTTATTGTGAAAATTTTGTTTGCATTCTATAGGATGTTCATGTTATGTTTGTAATTATTTTAATTTATTGGAATTAGGCAATTCATTAGACGTAATTTTAATGGCAAAATAAAGTATTTGAAGGTATTAGGCTTCAGTGCTACAGTGTTTTACAGTTGTTTTACATAAATACATTTTTATTAACTTTTATAGAAATGATCTTGATGTTTCTACTTATTTTACTAGAAACATAATACAATTTGGGTTTTGCAGGGGTTGACAAAGTTTCCTCTGTGCTCTAAAAAGAGAAAATAAATTCTGTTCATAAACTGGCTACATAGTCATTTAGTTAAATACAAATGTTCAGAAAGACATGCGGCCAGTGCCGTCTGCATATGCCTTGGCATGGTGCTTAATTTGTCACTATAAAATACATTTTCTATAGACTTCAATTGAATTGACCCACATAAAAGAATAATGCAGTTTTAAAAATGCTTATTTCAATCATCAGAATACCTTTGTTAAAGGGCCATGTAATACTTGACTCTACTTTTCCATGGACCGCACTTGGCCGCATTCCTTATTCAGCTGTTTTGGATATTTTTAGGTTTTGCACACTTTTGTTTACCAGGAATATTATGTAGTGATTGTTAGAACACTTTTTTTTTTTTAGTGACATGATCTTTAAATTGTAACACATTGCTTCTTTTCAGATCTTTTATTTGATCAATATAATGTATCCTTACATGGAAATTATCCTGCCATTGTCATTTTAGGTAATCTTTTTTGCAAATAGTTATAGGCCTTGCCTTACATTTATTGGCTTACTATGCTTATTTTTTTTGTCAAACTGTTTTGTTTATTTTAGATTGTTATGTCTAAAAGCTTTCAGGTATAAGGAAATGGTAAACATATGTTCAGGTTTAGTATAGTCCTGCTTTCCCCAGCATAAGGGAAGGATGTCAATATAGCAATTGTGCTACTTATACTTTATCAATGATGGATTGGTAGAAACGGGGATTAATCAAGTGCTATCAATAATTAAGCAGATCTGCATCTATTCTGTCACTAAACTTGCTGGGAATGATTGATTTGGAATTTGAGACCTGCCCAGTCAATGATCTGAAGAACACATCTCTGATGCAGAGAAGTCTAATTAACCTGATCATCAAGGGCCCCATAGTTACTCCGCTATTTCTACTGACCTTATTGTGTGGTGTAAGCATGACTGAGGAATAATAACTTGTCCTCTGGTTACTTTTTGTCATGAAATATTAATAGGTGGAAAGAATATCTTCTATTGTGCAGGGAATGTGAGGTTTTCTGATGTGACACCATCTATTGTATGACATTCTGCCAGCGTACACTTTGCCCTATCAATATGGGGCAATGACATTGATTGTGATATCTGTTGGATTTCACATTTTGCGTATTTGTAAATTAGGTAATCCTTACAAACTGTTTTGTAAATAACAAGAGGGGGGGGGGAAAAGTTAAAAAAATCATCAGATCGTCATAATTATTCTCCTGCAGTTTTACGATTTTTAATAAGGCATTAAACACAATTTATAAAGGTTACTGACCAGAGATCTGATTTTAGGTGCTGCAGAAGATGATTAGACCTTTCAAGAAACTTGTCAAGACTCCAGGTCAGTTGAATTTGCATGTATGTGTTGGCTTCATTTCCACATTTCCTATATGAAATCAAATGGGCTCTGTACTGCCCCACAAACACATACAAATAAGTCTCCATATGTGCTGTACTTACCTTCTCAACAAACATCACAGCTTGGTTCATTATACCAGGAATAGCTAGTGAGGACTGCATATTGCCAGTGGATAGGGGTTGAGGACACTATTTGCATCATGGTTAAGATGGGCCTAACCCTCAGATATGTTTCTACTTGTACCAATTTCAAGCCATTTGTTTCAGCAGCTGAGACATTTGGTAGGGGTGCAACTAAAGTTTGCCTTGAAAATCAAGAGCTTCTTGCCCAGTCTGGGAAAGGCGGAAAGCCTGCAAGTAAAAGAAATATCAGAAACCTATTTTTCTGTTTTTAAATATTTATTATCAAATCTATTTTTGTTATGATTTTGTTCTTATTATTGCTGTCATTATTTTCACTTGTGTGTTTAGTTTTCACTGTATCCTTAATTCCCTTGGGTTAGTGGCTTACACACTATCCACAAAATACCTGTTACATCAAATCTAAATGGTTAAAACAGAGAAGTTTTTGTATGGGAGAGTATTTACAAATGTAAAGCTTGTCCAATCCTTTGACATCTAGCGAGCAAATGCAGTTAGAATTTTTATGCTTGGCACAGTTATGTCAGTGAAATCTGATTGGTTGCTAATGCTCTCTAGAGACCTGGGCAAATTTATACTTGTTCATACATTATTTTCACAATGTACTTGCTTAAATTCAACAGCATATATTTTAACAGTTTTTAAGGGACAGCAATGACAAAAAAAATGAAAATGACCACTACTCCTAGGAGCGTTATTCCATATTGTGTATACTGAGTAAATGACATTTGGGTAGTGCTTCATTGTGCGCTCTACAGGGAAATGTTTTTATAAAGAACATATCGATATCAGATATGGATATATCTCAAAAAATCTAAAATGAGTCAATGTCTATTACTTCATAACTGAAAACTTGAAGGAACAAGGTAAAGGGAACTATTAATAAGTCTGGCACACTTCATGCAACAGTGCTCATACTCAAAGACTCTCAAACTCTATAACACCTAAAGGGGAACTAAAGCCTCAGAAAAACTTAGGCTAAAAATGATGTGCCTTATGTATAGGTCTTATTACAACAGCTCATAAGTGCTACAGCAAAAAAGCAAGTGTATACTGATGCCTGTAAAGTTGCCACTGGAGGCAGACATCTTTACTCTGGATATATGCCTCATTCTTTGTTCAGTGACCCTGCACATGCTCAATCTGTACTTTTAAGAGAGTGGGGAAAAACAGTTTGACTTAAAAATATTGTTACAACTGGTAAATAAATCTAACTTATAGCCCAGATCACTGCATTGTGGAATTTGGATTGTGTACAAGACAGCTGCAATTTCATATGATGTATTTATCAGAAATTAACCATACCCCTCCCCCACATTGCAAAGCTTGTTACTAATGTTCTCAGAGTGTACTATAGACTGCAAAGGTTTTCAGTTCAGCTATACAATGAGCTAATGTCCTATCAGCCCTGCATTATGTGTATTTTATACATATTAGTTTTAAAGGCATGGTTTTACCAGTTTATCCTTTTATCAGTGAAAAATGTATAAAACATACAGGTTGTATGGATAATTTGTAATTTATCTTCATAAAACATGGTTATCTGCAGCTCCATCTCCACACTTTGGTAGTTAATCATCAAAGTGTGAACAATCATGTAATTGTATGAATTTGTGTCTATTCACCACTTCCACAACTTTGCGTATTCAGCAAACAATGACGTGGAAAATTCGCATCCAATTTGACATTTTATGATAGTTACAAACTTTTTGCATTACTTTTTGCGACTTTTGACTATTTACAGAATGTTGGGATGTGTCAAAGTAGCAAATTCAGCAAGGTGTATTGCTCCAAATTCAACAAGCAAAGCAACATATGAATTTGCTACACCTGGGAATTCACAATTTCATGAATAAGCCTTTTTAATGTGCAGATAAGATCATTACTGTAACAAGATATCATTTACAAATTCATCCTGCAGGGCAATGAAAATACAGCTACATAGCTCTAATTCAATACTGAGCCGCACCTGGTTAAAGGGATGATATGGCAATGAAAATACAGCTACATAGCTCTAATTCAATACTGAGCCGAACCTGGTTAAAGGGATGATATGGCAATGAAAATACAGCTACATAGCTCTAATAATACTGAGCAGCACCTGGCTAAAGGGATGATATGCTAATGAAACTACAGCTACATAGCTCTAATTCAATACTGAGCCGCACCTGGTTAAACGGATGATATGGTTAGCTTATTTCTTAGGAATTTTCTTTCAAAGTGGTGAAATTAAACAGTTATTTAGATCTATTAGGTGAACTTGATCTGCAGTTTAGGATTCCTTCTTAACTCATTTAATATGTGTAAAGCCAGTATTCCACTTAAACAAAAAAAAGAGTACAAGATTTTACTGGAAGCTATGCAGCCGAGGATGAGGTGTATTTCATAAGTCTCCCCCTTTTAAAGGTAATGGTGTTATGCATGTGGTATGCAACTGAGCTGAATACCATGCAACTAAAAGGGATGTTTAGGTAATTCTATCCCTTTGATGTCAATATCGCTAAAATATCCATACTACAAAGCTAGCTGATAATAACTTAGTTCAGCTGTGCATTGCAGGGCTGCAGAGAATCTACTGCATATGAATCAAAGTACTTTGATAATCAACCCTGTTGTACTCAGCATACAAAAAGTGTTTGCTTTTAAATAAATGTTAGGCAATCTTTAAATGCAGGAATAGTTTGATTTGAAGAGAATTCAGTATTTCTCTATTGTTGATTAATTTGACTTCAATGTCAGATTTCACTGACAGCTTTATCATGAGTTTATAGTCAGGTTATAGCCAAGTTATTTTGCATTAGTCCCTAATTAGGGCACACCTACAGGAGACAAAGCACACTGAGCATGTGCAGTGTCTACAGTACAGCCAAACATGGAGCCGCCAAGCTGACAACTTCACAGGCATCTATCCTTTGTCTCATAGGGCAACTGTACATTTGAGTATGTTCTGCAGTTTTTTTGCATAAGGTTCTAATGTCCATAAGGCTTCTAGCTGAAATAATTTTTAGTCTTTAGTTCCCCTTTAATTTCATAGAGTTAGAAAGGAGGGAAGGAAAACCTAACCCTTCCACGTTATTACAATTAATCCTTTCAAAAACATGTTTAGAGGATACACGGTATTAACAAAACAATAGAACACAATAAACATGAACATTTCAGACCCCAAATATAATATATAATACACAGTACACAGAGGAAGTGAATGAAACTTCCTGTAAATTATAATCTGCTGTTTCTGACATAACAGCTGTACGATTATTACTTAAAGGAGCCATTATTCCACTTTCCTGTTTAAAAACATAATTTTGGAACATGTTGATGCTTTGGTTTCCCCAACCATTTCTCTTTACTGACTCTGCATCCTTAAACTGCCACTCTACCTTCCCTATGAGTAAATACATTACCGGGGATCATGGGATTCATGCTCTGAAACATTATTAGAAGGCTGCAAACAATTTTCTGTGAATGACAAAAGGAGTAGATAGCTAAGACTTCTGTCTACATCTGATTCTGTCTTTTGTCTAAATTCTTTACGTTGCGTCATGGGGAAATGTAGGCAGTAACTGAAATATGGTATTACTGCAAAACATACATTTAAGTGAAACAAAAGAACAAATTATGACCAACTGGTTCTTCTGCACTAATACTCTCTTGGGGGTGATTATGGGAATTAGGGGGTCATTCACTAAAGTCTGAGGGGTAATTCAGGACAGTGCGAAGTGAGGTGCGGAGTCCTCGCCTCACTTTGCACTGACTGATATGCGCTCGCTGATGTCCTGCACGCGGACATCAGCGAGCGCTTTAAAGGGATTCCAGTCTCGGCGAGACCAAAAGAGCCACCTCACCGCGACTGAAATCCCTTTAATGCGTTTGCTGATGTCCGTGTGCAGGACATCAGCGAGCACATATCAGTCAGTGCGAAGTGAGGAGAGGACTCCGCACCTCACTTCGCACTGTCCTGAATTACCCCCCCAAATTGTTACGTATAGGTGTGAAATTGCCAGATAAAGACAGTCGCAATAGGCTGATACTGTCCCAGTCATGACTTTATTATGGGAAAATTGTCGCAAGCTTAACATTAAAAAATTGTTGCAACTTTACAATGGGGAAATTGTAGTGGATTTACTATGGGAATCCGCTGTTTGCAAATTCGACAGTTGAATTTGCACCTTAGTGAATAATAGTCTTTCTGAACAAGCTACAGTATAACAATAAAACCTTAACATAAAGAATTCTAGGTGATACAATGGTACAAGCAAGAGCTGAATCTATAAAATAAATTAGAAAAGCTGTTCTAGCAGCAATGCTTATCAAGTGGTAAAACAGGTTTCAAGGTGTAAATGTATTTTATTTTGTTTCCCAAAGTTGCCATGTGTATTTAAAAGGATTATATGACCCCTTTTGTAGTTTTATATTATTGATTATATAATTCACCTCGGAGTTCCATGCTCTTTTTAAAAGCGGCCTTGTGCTTTTATATGGTCATGGAACTCTTTGGTGTCTATTTATATCCTTATAAATTAAAGAAAGAGGTGCATTATCCTCTATATAAATATACACTAGTAAAGGAAAGAGACTATTAATCTTCAAAACGTTCCAATCATAAATTAAACCATTCTGTTTACCTGGTCTTAAGAGTAAACATTTAATGGTTGTAAATTAAAAACACTCTACCTAGATTATGGTTGATTTAGAGCAAAGTGAAACTCTCTGAAGTTTCTGCCATTCCACTCCCAGACCCAAAACTTTAAAGGAGAACTAAAGATATATATATAACTAAAAAAAGGATTAAAAAACTTACCTTATATTGAGATGAATCGTTACAGTCACAGAATAAACTGTGCTGTAATTACCCAGCATCAATGTTTACTTCCTCCCACTTGGTTCATGGCAATGAAAATGGGTTAAATGTCATCATGTTCGTTGCAGGGGCCAATGAGAATGCTCCTTGCAATGAGCGTGATGATGTGCGAGGCCAGTGAACCAAGTCGGAGGAGCTTCGCGCTGGCTTCTCTGTCAGCCTGCGCTGTGAAGTAAGCATCGCTGCTGGGTAATTACAGAACAGTTCATGCTGTGACTATAATGACTCGTCTCAATATAAGGTAAGTTTTTTAATACGTCTTTTTATATATATATATATATATATATATATATATATATATATATACACCTTTAGGTCTCCTTTAATCGTTTGACTCTAGATCAATTTATTAGCATGTGTATTGCCAAGAGTTCTCTTCTGATGTATAGATTTCCAGTTATGTAGTTGATCCATTTTTGAAGCAACTGTGTCTGCCAGGACAACCTCCTTTGGAAGGCCATTCCACAACTTTATTTCTGTTTCTGTAAAAAAGAAAAACAAAAAACTTTTTCCGCAGCTGTAGGTGGAACTGACTGTGTTATAAGCACAAGGGATGTGGAATGTATGCTGCTTATTAAGTGTCTTAACTGTCAAGGTCCACTAAACTAATCTTTCACAAATCAATCTACATTAACTTTGCCTGCTGGAGTTCATTAGCATATTAATGAGGATCCAGTATATATGTAACCAATAACAACCAATCAGAAGTTGGCTTTTATTTTCCTAGCTCCACTATACCAGAAAATGCTAACTGCTGATTGATTGGGTTATTAGACATTAGTAAATGATTGCTCCTGAAACATTCTTCCAATTGTGTTACACAAGCATTCCTAATTACACACACATGCAGAAACACAAAGATTGGGTAAGCATCAGGGCTGAAATATGCACAAGGTATCCAATGCTGCTGCTTATGGCCCAGCCACAGGTAGAGGGTACAGCCACAGGCAAATGCTATAAAATCAAATATTTTTGGTATGTAATTAGAGGAAGGTTGGACCCTACCCACTTATCTGCCTAGGGTCCCAGTATGTATTAATCCATTTCTGGTAAGCACACTGCCACACTCCTAACTTTGTACACTGCTTGTAACACTAAAGAGAGATTCCATGTGCTGGAATGATTATTCCAGAAGCCACAGCTATCACCAGTCATCATTGGGTTTCTGTACCCCCCTGAGTGAATTCACAAATGCAGATCAACAGCCTTTTTTGTTACAGAATCTGGCTGCACTTCTCCCCAGTGAACTTTGCAGCCAATCATTGAGTAAGCTTAACAATGGTAATAACCTGACATTTCAGACTCAGGTCAATGTACACGAGATCCGGGGTTGATGCCAATGTGTACAAAATATATCTTTATTTGGATTATCCATGTTTCTAGCTAACCTAGATTAATATTGTAGACATTCTATAAAACATCTTTAATGGGTATTACTTGCAGTTCAAAGTTGACCAAAATGACTATTTGTACTGATTATCTGGTACAGTGCAGCTGATTAAGTGGACACCAATCAGATTTGAGCAAATGGATCCAACAGAGTCAGGTGGATGGACTTACAGGTATAAAATTGAATTTTATTTATAGCTTCTGGTGTTAAATCCAGTGTTTATAAACTTTTCTTATGAACTTTGATAATGATGATAATAATAGAAGTTTAGAGTTTTTTTTCCAATGGCAGTAATCCTTGCCTTTCAATGGAATTGACTGTATTGGCCACTAGTAAAAATCATAAGTGGCAATATTTGACCATGGGCCATACTCTCTATGCCCAGTTTAAAAAAAAAAAATCATACTGATTGATAAATTGAATTCTGACTAAAACTGACCCTAGTTTATATGGCAGTGGTACCTTAAATTAGGTTTCAACTCCACTGGGAGTGATGAAATTGGCAAGTATTCTTAGTAAATTTCTGTGTAACATGGTGCTTCATAGGGGATGAGGATAGTAATAATGTATGTATTTATATAGTGCTGATATATTACGCTTTGCAGAGGTTTGTCATTCACTTCAGTCCCTGCCCCGTGGAGCTTACAATCTAGTTCTTTATTCAGTCACACAGAGACAGATATATGTTTTTGGATTGTGGGAGGAAACCGGAGTGGCCAGAGGAAACCCACGCAGGGAAACCAGACCCCAGTGCTGCTAGGCGGCAGTGCTAACAACTGAGCCACCACATTGCCCGTCGTTATATTGATTGTTAGGATGCTAAACAGGGAATCAGTAGCATATGGATGAATGAGTTGGATGAGTCTTTGCTGGTAACATGAGCATTTGGTTGTATGGATACCTGTACACACAGGTTTTGCTGTGGGTCAAACTGCATTGTTTTGTGTCTGTATTAAGATTCAGGGCAACATTAGAAAAAAAACAGTATACATATGCAAAGAGAAACATACATCTGTGTGTGACAAAATAGGGAAACTAGATTGTAAGCTCCATGGGGCTGGGACTGAAGTGAATGATGAATCTCTGTAAAGCGCTGTGTAAAATAGTAGCGCTATATAAGAATGAATAAATAATAATTAATAAAAACAGAGATGGTGCAGGTCTTAAAAATCAAAATTAATTTGTGCTCTGGTTTTATGCTTTCCTGCATGTGATTGCAAACTAAACACAACATATTTTATAAAGTTTTATTTTTCCATCTGAATTTTCATAAATAATTTTATTATGTAAATGGTCAAGAGTCTCTATATTACTAAAGGGTTGTTTAAATCACACAAATGAGTACGGAACTCTTTATTCCCATTTTTGATTGACCCTTTAAAATGCAAGATTTGGTTCAGTTCAGTTTGTTGAGAACATGTTTCATGAACATGCAAGACGACAGGTGACTAAGGCATAAATACCAAGGAAAAACTGTATCCTCTTAATCTCCACAAAAATTACATTATTTAAAATAGTTATTGTAACTTTACACCTGGCCACCCCTCAAATTTGCTGTTTAATATATTTGTGTCAGTATCATACCCTTTAAAGCAGCGTTTTTCAACCAGTGTGCCACGGCACATGGTCAGGTGTGCCGTGGGAAAGTCGGCACTTACCAAGGTGTCACGAGCAGCGCTTGTAGCTGCTGCACTGCTCGTGAACTGCCGGCTCTGACTGCCGGCTAGCGCTGGGAGATGCGCTTCTCCCTAGCTAGCCAGCAGTCAGAGCCGGCAGTTCACGAGCAGCGCAGCAGCTACAAGCGCTGCTTGTGACACAAGGAGGGAGTCTGAGGAGGGCTCATGTGACCCGATCGGTCACATAAGCCAATAGGAGACTGGGAGTGCATGTGATCAGCACTCCCGGTCTCACTTCCTCATTCGCTTAGGCGCGAAACGCGTAGGTCCTCCCAACCCACCGTTTCAAGTGTCTCAGCATGGACTTTTAATTACTTGAAATAAAAATTTAGTTTTTATCTTAACGGTGTGCCGGAGAACTACTGTTTTTTTGCTTCACTTCCTCATTCGGCTGTGTTCAGTGGCAGCAGCAGCAGCAGCAAGCGAATGAGGAAGAATGCTGCATACTCTGCTTGAGGGGGGTAAGTTGAAGCCTCCACCAACTCCTCCGACCCCCCCACAGCCACCACTGATGCCCCCTGAGCCACCCTATTGCCCCCACAATGAAAATA
>WMED01020719.1:0-12096 GCA_019650415.1 Pipa parva
TTATGCATTTACAACACACATTACTTTTTATTAATCAGGCTGGACTGTTCCTTTAAATGCCTTAGAACACATACTGCAAACAGCACTGGATTCTATGCAGCCGTGCAGTGCAGTGCAGTGCACTTGGCATCAGCTTTTTTTTTTTTTTTTAAGTGTTAAATGAGGTGCTAGACTGCTAGTGGATAAAGAGTTCACCCATTAGAACTAATTTAGAGCTCCATCTGATCCTGTAAAAGGGATATGTTTAACATTTTTTTAACAGGTATTTTTATTCAGGTGGGCTTGGTATTGTATCTAAAGCTTCATTGCCCTGCAGGATGCATTTTAAAAGTGTAACTTGTTACAAGGTACACCTTGTAATCTCACAATTGGCGCATGTTTTGTGGATATATACACAGCAGCATAGGCGAAGCTCTCAGAATTTCCCATCACTCCAACGATTCATTCGTGCTGCTGTGTAGAAATCCAGAAAAAAGTTCACCATTGGTGAGGCACAAGGACAGGTTTGAGAAGCACTGATCTAGTCTGTGCATTTAGTGTGATGATTGAGCTCTTTTCTACAGGAAATGTGTTATGGGATAAATACTTTACTTATTACCAGGCTAGGACTAAGGGTAGGCAACTGTCTAGGGCACTGCTTATGCTGCTGGGAGTGGGGGCACTGCCTGCCGAGTACCCCCTTTCCCTTCCATAGCCCTCCGCTGCTGAGCACTTTCTGGGAGTAGCACCATTCACAGAAAATTAAATTGGCAGAAAGGAGACTTGGGGAGATTGTGCTGTAGCCACACAGTAGAGGAGAGCTGGGAATGGGAGCACCCAGCAGGCCAGCCCCCTCCACTTCTCCTTTAATAGGTACAAAATGGGGATGGGACAAGGTTTCATGGGACAAGGGCACCATGAAACCTTGTCCCAGCCCTGCTTATCATTACCTTTCCTTTTTATTGATCTTGTAACCCCATTGTTTTATATTAGATATCCATAAAATGCCCACAATGCAGGGCTGATAGGAATTTAGCTTAGGTATACCTTATATAACTGGGGATAGAAAACCAATGCAGCCACTAGTATGCACCATTATGCATAGGTACCCAATCCTGCAGTGTGGGGGAAAGGATTGTTAGTTGCAGCTAAATACAATTTATGAAAACTCTACATTTCAAATATTTAATTACAATTTAGATTAAAATAATGAAGTAACCTTCTAAAGTACATGGTAACTGAGTGATTTGTTCTCAAAGTTGGATTTATTTGATAGCTGTAACCAGATATTTTAGTCAACCTAAAAAAAACAAGTGTCCCAGCTTCCATGGGACAGGCCCATTTTTAAGTTCTGTTCCACTGTTCCAATTACTTCTACTCATTTCCCAGTCCCCCTTCCCTGTTCCTGAATGCTGGCCCCTTTCATAGACATCACCAGAGCACAGCCAATTGAGGGGAGAGGGCGGGGCACCAGTGACATCACAGCAGGTGGTCTGCTATTGATGTCAGTTGTCCCACTGTTCCCTCCTGCTATAGGAATGAATCTGGTTCCAAACAAGTACACACTTAGAATCTGTTCCAAATAAAAATGATTAAACAAGACATGACTTTATTGACTAGGCTGGTGAACATTTGAGCGGATAAAATAAAGCCTATGCATAAGGCACTTTATTTCTTCATAAACCTTTCTCGGGCATTAACAGATGTCCTTTCCAGATATTCCAAGGGGTTATTTAAAGACCTGAAACTAAGAAAACCAGAACACCAAAAGTCCCATAAAAGACTGTATAAAAGCCAACAACAATAGCACATCAGAAGGGACTATACATATTACGCAATGAACAGGAACTGCATTCTGAAGATAAAGGACGGCAAACAAATAAGATAAAAATGATGACTTTTATACAGGGTGGAGAAAACAAATCAATAAACGGACTAAGCATCTGGATGGGAGTGCTTCATTTACACACTTCTCCCACACTTTGAGTGGTTGTTAAAAAGCCTACTGTAAAAGCCATTATAATGAAGATGAATATTGTAGGGCAAGGCAGCTCTTGGAAGCGATGCCAAGAAGAAAGGATTTTTGCAGATGGGTCAAACATAAGCAATTTCTCTGAGGATAACTTTACCAACCTCCTCCCCCTCACTACTAGTGGACATGTGTTTGATCCTCTTAGTCTGTCAGCTGTTGGGATGTTACCAAATATTGAACAAAGCAATTCAAATATCATGGCAAACGTCTGTCTTTTACAACATAGGGATGTTTTACTTAAAGGACCAGTAACACCAGAAAAAAGGAATACTGCTATTTGGATTACCATGGCAGTTATTCCTGTGGAGTAGTTGTACAAGTTGGATTCCTGATATTTAAGTGTTTGTGTTCTCTCTCAACTGCAGCCAAACTGGGCTTTTCACGACTTGGTAATGGTTTGTTTCCAGAGCAGATAAAAGATGGTTTCAACACAGAATGAAAACAAACTTAAAATAAAAATAATTAGGAGTTCAAGCTCAACGATAACATTTTTACCAGGAAGGAATATCTGTCAAGCCAGATATATGGGATTTTTCTTTAAACTTGGGGTTGCAGATTTTGCACTGGGCATGTACATGTTTATGTACTCTAACGACTTACTAGTTTACCTTGGAAGACATATAGAGGCATACAGAGGCTGATCCCTGCAGCTTTTTTTTTTGCATGGTCATAAAAAAAAAAACAAAAACAAAAAAAACTTCCTAGCAACCTAAAAAAAAATCAGATCCGAAAAAATAGTTCTGCGCATACACAGTTGTTAAATTAGAGAGGGGGCGTGGGTAGTATGTTGTGATGATCGACGGCACATACATACACAGGAAGAGAGCTGCAGCAGCAGCAATGCATTCATCTCACGACCCTGGGCTGTGGATTGTAAGATGAATGTTGATCTAAGTGTACTGCTACTAGATCGATTAGGTAAGTATAACAACTAATTATAGTTCTTCAACATTTGAAAGATTTTAGAAGTTAAGTGGCTTTTACAGGGGTGATCTGATTTTTTTTTTGTTTCAATAAACAAGGAAAGCAGAAACTGATCTAATGAGCTTTTGTTTCCTAACAGATTGCAGGAGACAACAGTAATGGAAGTGGTTGTACAAGTAGTTTCTTACCAACAGCTCCCCTATGTAGGATAGGAGGGATGAGTAAACGAATAAGCTGTGTTTACAGGGGAAGGGGATGGAGAGTGACCTACAATTGGCAAGCTAAGAGGGGAAGTGTGAAATAAAGAATGAGGAAAGCAAATAATGTGGAAGTGGAGTAGGAGAAGCTTACAATTGAGACCAGGAGGGAGAATAAAAATGGGATTTCTAGATACTTAAGGAAGTGATTGAAAGGGGGAGTTTGGAGCCAAAGCACTGGTATAAGGAAACTAGAATTCTAAATGAAAAATTCTGATAGTCTGCTATGGGAGATAATTGTTTCTGTTGATGATTAATAAATAATTGAAGAGAGATAAAATACAAAACACACTACTAGAAGGTTTAGCATGCATTTTTTGGCTTTATCCTCTCTGCACAAGAGTAAACCAGAGGTTTCAGCATATCCAAATAACCTCATTCCATAGAGTCAAGGAATGAGTGTCATTTGTAGGTCATAACAGAGCAACGTGTTCTTCTCATACAGAAAGGTGTTTCAGGCCAAGAACCGTTGAAAAACAAGTCTCGTCAATGAGACCGTAAGGATTAACAGGCAATTCCATATAGACTACACATTGCTGAAATTGAATAAGAAATGCAGGGTAAGAGCACCTGTATATCTTCAGAAATCTCTCAAGAAATTGTTAAAGTGGGGCTAGTACATGTATTATATCTGCATCTATTTAAACTAGGGCCATCTAACTGGAGCCTCAGAGGGACAGCATTGACCATTCAAGTGTATATTATGACCACACCCTGCTCAAAGAACCCCTATATTTATTATTTCATTATCCAACAGATTGGTCTAGTTAGATATTCATTCCCTTACACAGCAGAAGATGGACAGAAGTGATGCCAGGCAATATCAATATTCTGCAAACTGACAAAGTGGCATAAAAGTAAACTGTAATACAAAAACAATGTATAATTGCATTCAAATAAATATTCCTTCTGAATTTCAGTTTGCCAATATTGGATTGGTTCCACTGTTTTTAGCTACAAATTTTATGTACCAATAATGCTGCATGTGCATTAGGAAAAGCAGGCTGACCTCTCTCCACAAGGAAATTAAGTTTACCAGCAGACATATTAATTTCCTTCTAAAAGATATGAATTTGCATACATTTCCCAGAGAAGTTAAGTCTACCTACCAGCTCAATTTATCTCCATAACCTAAATGTGAAAAGTAAAATATGATATAAACAATCAGTCCACCCCTTAAATGGATTAGGTTTGCTGTACATAAGACAAATAAAGGGGGTTGGGTGTTATATTTGTCCAATCTGTTTCAGACTAACTCTTTAAGCTGCCAAACACAAGCTAGTGACAAGCTGCCTGAACTTACTTCACAATGCTAACAATGATAGATCCTCAATATATGTGTAAGTGCATTTGGGCTCTCTAATATTGTTGGACACCAGCAGCTCTTAAAAACATGTAGCTGCAGCAACAGGCCACAAAGTTAGCTCATAACAAACAGTATGGTAGAAAAGAAGGAAATAGACTTCATCATCTTACATACACGATCACATACACAACAGTTAGGAAAAAGACCCTCTTCCACATAAAACCTTATAGCTGTAAGCCAACTCTTGGATCCTGCAAACTGAGCACCCTAGAGAAACTGCAGGGTATATTCAGGAGTCCCATTTCATCCCAATGAGAGCCTTCAAGATTTCTACTGTTGCCAATTGCATTAATCCTCCCACCACACCTTTTTAACCATCACCCAGATCCCCTGCTTACATTATATTTGGGCCAGGAGTAATATCTAAACTGAGCCTCTGGACCTGTTATCTCCAGGTTGGGGTTCCTAAGACACATTTTGTCAGTGGTTACACTTCAGGGCTCCAATATAAACTAGATTGCAGGTGCTGACATGTATCACCAGCAGACACTAATTTGAAATTTGCATTTGCTGTATCTTAGCAGAAA
This sequence comes from Pipa parva, assembly GCA_019650415.1. Taxonomy (NCBI): domain Eukaryota; kingdom Metazoa; phylum Chordata; class Amphibia; order Anura; family Pipidae; genus Pipa; species Pipa parva. The sequence goes on from WMED01020719.1 coordinate 5,086, forward strand.
CCAAGGATATGGGATAAGGCTGCAAAATTCCAGCCCTCCCAATTTTGCTGAACTGCAAGTACATTTTCAAGCATCCACCCACAGCTGGTGGGATGCAAGGCAGACAGCTCTTTTCTTATGCAAACACATTCCTTTTTGTTTATTTTCTGCTCTGAAAACAAGACTTCCATAAAAACAAGATGTCTCTCAACAGTTGGTAAAAGATTAGATTTGATAATGGAATGAAAAAGAGTAAATACTTAAAAAAAAAAAAAAATTACAAGATATTCTTTTCCAACAAAACATAATATTTTTCCTAAATGAACTGAAATAGTCTTGCCATATTTACCTTCAAACACATCAGTCATCTTGCATATCTGTGCAAACGTTCCTCCATTTGCCCAAGTATAAACCACATCCATGAGGCTGGACCGGAAGGAACTTAAATAGGTCTCCTCATCCACTTCTAACTTGGCTTCAGCTGAAACTTTAGCAATTCTCCGGGCTGTTTCCTGCAAAAAAAAAATAAAAATTGTATTTTAAGTTCTCAAACAACTGCAAATCTCAAAGTATTACAGTAAAAATGCCCATCCCATACAACATCTGAACAGATGATACATACTAGAAGTTCCAATGTCTTTGTAAAGAGAAATCTCTTGTTTTTTTTATTTGTGTTTCACATTGCACCTGATGAAAGGAGACTTATTTCTGTACTGCACAATAAACCACAGTATTCATCATTTTTGTTTTGTTTGATGTTTATGTGCTTGCGGATTTTGGGTGAATCCAGCGAGTGTTCAGTTTGGCTATAGACAAAGCTTTATTTTGATTAAAGTTCTACCAATCAGATCCCTTAAATCACAATCTAGCAGGGATCTGATTGGAGGAGCTCTATTGTCAATCATGTAGCTCTTCCCAATCCAACTTTTGATTCAAGTCGTGCATCGGTGCAGAAAAGAAGCAGGGAGTTTATTTCTTTAAACACAGTCCACTTTAAAGCACATCTAGTCATATGCTTTTAGCATTTAGCTAAGATAACTCCCTGCTTCCTAAAAAAAAAAAAAAAAAAAAAAAAGTTGACAGGTCCACTTTAATAATGCCACTTTTGCAATCAATAGGATATGTTTAAGTGGTGCAGTGGTTATAGTAGTCTCCCAGTGTCCTACATCTGAGTGGAAGCAATAGGGATCCACTTATCACTTCTATCATACAAAGATAAAAAAAGATAGCTCATCTTAAAGCTGCCAGGTTCCACTTGGTGACTGTGGGAAACTAATGGCTTGAGTAAAGAATCAGGTCCTGCCCATTGGTAGACCTGCTCACTTACTGATAGAGTGTAAACAGACCAACATATTTCACTTCTAGCCATCTTATTCTTAGCACAGTTTGCTAGAGAAGGTTGGGGTGCTTGTTTGTTGTGAAGACTCTAGTGTAATAAAATAAGCATACCTAATAAGCCTGAGTGCTATGTGGACCTCTTTAAACAATAGTTTTATGCTGCATATATACATCTATAAATAAATACATTAAATGTCTTCCTCATACTGGTGCCTCCAGCAAGCACAAGCCCTGCACTGGGTATGCATATATTCTCTCCAATCAGAATTCTAGCTACAAGCCTTTTGTCTTCCCCAACCCCAAAATACCCCTCTGCTCACTGACCTGTTAAAGACTTAACATTGTTTTCTGTTCTTTTATAAATATGTCCCATAATGGTGAATAGATGGAACACATTTTCATACTATGCCTGGTAAATCTTGGTTTTAAACTGTAATAACATTTTTATACTGGCAGGGGAAACAAACATCAACTCTGACATCATGATTGTATTAGTTTAAATGCTTCTTTTAAAAAAAAAACAAAGACGACATACCTGCATCTGGCGCAGTGGTCCTGCTAGCTGCTCCGTCAATTTGGGCATTTCACTGGACTGGAATGGAAGAAACAAAGCTATTAATATGGGGACACTGCACAGTTTGGAAAGGTAAATTCAAGGTTCTTACAAAGCATATTGGCAATGAGAATTATTAAACATATCTTAAGTTAGGGCAAGAGACTGGAAATTTATAGCTTTACTGCTGTTGCCAAACTTCCAGAATCCTCTGTAACCCATGAGTTGTGTTCTGTCTATGGGGCAGTGCTAGCTATTTACTTGCTTTACAATGGGCTTTGTTACTGCCTCCCTATTATCTGGCAATTATCAAACCAGTCTGTACAGTAGAGGGTCCTTGAAAATTATTTCTGCCAAAACAGTACCCAAAAGCAAAGCAAATGCATTTGGTGGCACATAGAGTATAATGGCATGGGTTTTGACACTTAAAAAATGTGATAAAATGTTAGGTATAGCCTTAGTATAGTATAGATGTGCTATAAGAGCTATCTTTGTTGTTCTACATTTTCATAACACAATGCTCACCTGTAGCAATGCACACATGCCATTTAGTCAAAGTTCCCACAGCTTTTATGTTGTGTGTTTTGGAACGTGTGGCCTTTATGGTTTGATTCATTGTGTTGGTTGCCCATGGTCAGTTAGAAAATCTATTAATCTGGGTATTGATTTTTGATTTATAAATTGCCATTCTCTACTTATCCTGATATTCTGTCCAAAGAAAACAAAGAATTTCTTTCACTCTTGGGTCTGTCTATCCCAGAGGAACCTAAATATTGCCTAGTAGGACGAGACATTAAAGGAATTAAGTGCATATTTACGTATTTATTTCTGTAGCAAAAAAAGGTCTTGCTCCTGTTGACACTTAACTGCCACATATTCTAAATTTTTTCAGTGAAATGACACTAGAGTACAAACAGGTACCCTGACTCAAATTCACCAGTTTCATTTTGTAAAATCAAAACTACGGTACATATTCAAACTGGTATGTTCTGAGCTAATTGTCACTTTGACACATTATGAATACCAAATTGATGTAGCATTCACTGCATATAGATGTGAAGCGTTGTATAAATACAGTTCGGCACAACGTTGCTAACTGCATGTGGAAATGATACACGACAGAAAATCATGATCTTTGCTGAATATTCAAAGTTGGGAAAGTGGCGTATTATTAAGTCCAAATTCATTTGATTCTGTGCACTGAACAAAGAGCTATCACTAGAAACTGGATAATAAAACTAGATCTACCGAGCATTGGGAATATGAAATGTAATCCATATGCAACTTAGGTAAGCGGTCAAGAAAAGAACCACAAGCTTTAAAAATTGGCCTTAATTTACTTCTGTTATGACAAAATTAATAAAGCCAAAATATCTGAATATATGGGCAAGCTGAAAGCTACCTGCAGAAAAATGAAGGCATGCACGCTAAACTTCAAAATAAACAGCTGGTTTACAATGGAAATACACTATGAATAATTATGATTTTGTTCAATTTTTCTTTTCCATTTAAACATCTATTGACCGCTAAGGTGAATAAACCACCAGAAGAAATAAAAACTCAACATCACCTCCTGAAAGAAATCTAAATTCATTAAAATCAGCATGAATGGAGCATTTCCAATGCTTCCAATCCTTCCCAGCAAAACCCAGTGTGACAGGTTAAAAATCCCTTGCATCACACATCCCTCTGTGGAGGACTTCTAAAGGAAAACTTCCTCTGCAGGAACAGCTGTGAAAACAAACACTTAATGGGAAAATGCCCCCGGACTCCATCTGTACTCCCTGCTACATATGGCCTGCCCAATGCACAGTATGAAAGAGAAAATGTTTGCTTTCCGCACGTTCTTTAACCTTTTACGGAGTTCAGACAGCTACCAAAACCTGCCCTAATTGCCTCTTATTTAAGAATAATAAATGAGGGAAAGTGCTTTTAAAGGCACAGTTAATTACTTCCCTTCTTTCCTTTAACCTTTACCCTTCTCTCCTGCAGAATTCCTAATGAATTTCTGAGAGGCAGAGCCATACCCTGTTTCCTGATCAGTTACTGAACATATGAACAACTAAAGTCAAAAAAAAAGAAAAGAAAAAGACGATGCTTTATGGCTGGGCCACACTAGCTTTTCAGAATGCTTTTACTAAAATCACCATTTTGCAAATTCTTTGCTGGATGCTCTATAGGCAGTGTTCTGGCAAGAAATGTACTAAAGTGCAACAGATCATGGCCACACAACAAACTGCGTTTTCAATAATAATAATAAAAAAAATAATAAAAATAATAATAAGGAGCAAGCACAATGTAAGGATGTAAAGGGATCCCCCCTGCACTTTTACCAGCAGTTTTCTACAACAGTAGATGGCCCCAGTCTTTGACATAGGAGAACTGTATTCAAAGTAATTTTGGATTTAAAGATAATGTATTCGGATGGCTAAGTGGAAACTAGCTATTTTTATTCCTTTATTTTGAGGCCGGGTTTATATGAGTGAATTTCCCTTCTTGTTTTTGTGCAGCGGAAAAAAATGGCAAAAATACGCGGACGCGAAAACACATTTAAAATAATAGCTATCGGCTGTGCATTATGGCATTGACTCACTAGAGTTTCACGGAGAGGAATATGCGCTAGAATACTTCTTGTTGCATTGTTTTTCCGACTGCACAAAACACAAGTCGAAAAAAGCGCGACAGGATTATTAGCAAGAGGAATTTAACAATAGGGGTTGCATGTGAGGGAAAAACTCAGGGACAGAGAGGAAAAAATGCAAAGCTACGCCTGTGCATGTTTTTATTATCCAAGCCTAGGAAAATTCACCAGTGTGATTGTGCTGCCATTTATTTTTAATTATAAAAGCAGAGAAAAATTACCCCGTGTGAACACAATTTATACTGGCTTGGAGACCAAAGTCTAAAACAAATCACTTCCTAACTGACCACTATTGCACAAAATGAACAAAGCAGGGTAAATGTCATAAAGCAGTGACCTGTAATCCACCAAAGAAATACAACTCCCAGCATTCCAATGAAAGGGGATAATGGGAGTTGCAGTTTGGCAACAGCTGGATAACCAAAGGTTGAAGGTTACTAGCATAAGAAGTGTGGTATATTGCAAAATGATAGGGCAGAAGCATTTGTTTCACCAGCCTGTCTTTCCCTATGCTGTGAAACATCCACTTTACATTCTATTCAGTTAAGGGATGCCAATGCCTTACAACGGAAGTTCATATATCCTTTTAGCATGACTGAGTAAATCAATCAAGTGACAAAATAACCTTAATTTTGCCTGAATATTAACCCTACATTAGAAGATTGGAGACATCTGGGAAATTGCTATTAAGTGTGGGAATAGATTAGAGGCAGTAAACCTAGAGACTCCCTCTCTGTAGCATTGTGATGGAACACATAACGAGAAGCTTTGTCTTCTTCCAGAATTATTTTACAGTTTGTATTGACAGAAATACCACACAGATTAGAGGAATCAAAAATGCCATATTTATCAAAGGAGAAGTTAAAATTTCAATTAACTACCGCAATGTTTTTAATACAATACAGCAGATTGCTTATATAATCACTGACACTAAAAATGAATCAGTGGTCTAAATGATACCAGAATCACAACAGGAGTGAACACAAGTAATAAAATAATTTCTATGATATTTAAAACACTTTATTCAGATTCGCTTGGACTAGCTGCACTGTAAATTGGATGGGCAGGGAAGTGGTTCAGTGGTTAGCGCTGCTGCTTGGCAGTGCGGTGGTTCAGTGGTTAGTGCTGCTGCTTGGCAGTGCTAGGTTCAATTCCACCCTGGACTTCATCTGCATGGAGTTTGCGAGTTCTCCCCGCACCTGCCAGAGGCAGATGTATGTTTTTGGATTGTGGGAGGAAACCCATTCCTCCCACAATCCAAAAACATACATCTGTCTCTGTATGTGTGACTGAATAGGGAAACTAGACTGTAAGCTCCACAGGGCAGGGACTGAAGTGAACTTCTGTAAAAGCATTTCGTAATATATCAGCGCTATATAGAAAAAAATTAATAAAATACAAAAATAAAAAAATTTCCTGCCATGGGGAGCCCATGAAGTCAATTTGGTTTTCTGAACTTTGTAAATGAATTTGCACTGAAAGAATTTGTATGAATGCAAGAGTCATTTATAATGCAATGCCTTAATCATATAGCAGGAAAAGCCCTTTTCTTGTATAGTACAAAAATGTGCAGAAACAGCTGCAAAGTCTCGCTGAAAAGAATATAAACTAGTTGGCGAATATGGTCAATGGGGGAACATTCAAATAATTAATAATGGACACCATATCCCTGAAACACTTGCACTGAGAAACACTCAGTGGAGAAACACTTGCTGTTATCTCTACGAGTGTAGACAAATGCATTCTAAAACAGTTTGCAATGGGTCGATTTTTATGGTTTTTAAAATATTTTGCTTTTTTGTTGTTGTTGCTAAATTCAGTATCTGTGTTTTAAAAGCATTTAAAACTGAACAATTTCAAAAGTGTCACAAATACAAGTAACCCAGGTATTACACAGCTAGCTGCCTACACTCAGCAGTTCATATTCTTGATGCTGTGTGTTAAGTTACTCACATTTTCTTGAAACACAAAGCAGCTGAGCAGAGCGGTGGCCTGTTCTGCTGACAGGTCATTGAAAAGCCCATTAAACATCATCTCAGTGAGAAGGAGTTCATCAGCACTACAAACACAGGAAGCAAAAATATATGAATCATCGTTAGAGCAACACTACTCCTTCTGATTATATATATGCATAAAATACATGCTTAGGCTATTAATGTTTGTATCTAAAATAGTTATAAAAAGCTGCATACACTTTACAAACAATCTCTAATAAAGCATCACTGTAAGACTTCAATGTCACAGTATTATCACTGTGCTGATTAGAATGTTTAGTGCACCTGCAGCTGACTGTACAGACAGGACACATAAATCAGAACAGATACTTAGGGGTCAAAGGGGTTTAAATAACTGGTGTAAAATGGAAGATTACAAAATGAATGTGTAATTGTATTATAAAAATAAATTCCAACTTTCAAAGTTACCATCAGTATGCATATACATACAGTGCCTACAAGTAGTATTCAACCCCTTGCAGATTTAGCAGGTTTGATAAGATGCA
>WMED01020721.1:0-12095 GCA_019650415.1 Pipa parva
ATGAGTAAGAAAAAAAAACAAAAAAACAATGGGACTGGGTGAGATCTGTTTAACAATATGACTGCTATCAGTAAAGGTAAATATCAGACAGATGGAAATAGCATTTTTACTGTTGTAACCGCCATGCCAATTCCAATTTTTTTTTTTTTTTAACTTATACAAACTTGACTAATTGCAACATTTTTTTCTCCTTGGATTAACTACTATAGATCATTTTCTTTCTCCTTGCGGAGACGCTGTATTGTTTTATCTTATGCTTGTTTTTCCTGGAAATATTTCTGTTCCAGCCTTTTTTTTCACAATGGAGCTGGTTTTCCTCCAGGATCTTACCGTACTTTATACTTGCTATTTTTCCTTTGATCTCTCCAAAACTCCTTATTCTTCTCGCATTTAGCCCCAGAAATTGCTAAACGCATTGGTGTCGTTTAAATGAGTTGGACAATGTGACTTCTTTACCCCAAGCTTTTCTCGCAAGAGCTGCCAAAGGTGTTTATAATGCAAAATCAATCCATTGCTTCATATTTATCATGAAGAAGGGCTTAGAAGGATTTAAACATTTTCAGATATTTTTAGGATATTTTACCAATAAAATGAATGTTGATGTGTGCATTTAAATAACCAGATCGGGTTTAAAAAAAATAAAAAATCGCTGCTGGAACTGTACCACAGAACCAAAAGAAGAGGGGGGTTATTCACTAAAGTGCGAATTCGATTGTTGAATTCACAAACAGCGGATTCCCATAGCAAACCCGCTACAATTTCCCCATTGTAAAGTCGCGACAATTTTTTAAAGTTAAGATTGCAACAATTTTCCCATAATAAAGTTGCGACTGCGACAATATTCTCATTATAAAGACGCGACTGTAGCAGCCTATTGCGACTGTCTTTATCTGGCAATTTCACACCTATACGCAACAATTCAGACTTTTGTGAAAAACCCCCAAAAACTCAAAGCAAATATGAACTAATGCCAATGTGCATTTACTTCAGTAGAGGACGGATGTTGGTAATTCATCCACGGGGGCAAATGATTAGTGGGTAACCCCAATGTTACCATTTATTGCTAAACTGTAGCTACAGTAATGAAAATCAACCTCTGATTGGTTGTTGCGGGTTGAAAGAGCTCAGTAAACAATTGCCCCTGTTAGTAAATTCCACAGTTACTCATCTACAAGCATTTTAAGAGGTAGCAGAATATGGATAAATGCACAACGGTCCTGGTCAGCTTTCAAACCCATACTGGGAAGTGGATGGGAAGTGTAACATTAGCTTTTTTTTAAAAAAAAGGAGTAAAAGTTGTCCATCTTCCAAAATGCTGTTTATAATTTCAAATGCCTTTGGAAGAATAACTAGTGAATAACGAGTCAATAACAACATCTCCGTACTATAAAACTGCAGATGCCGATTTGTAATTTTGACCACAGACCCCTCTGTCAGGCATTGCACATGTTTATTACACGTTGATCCAGAAGAATGATTAAAACTGTTTCGAATTAACACCGGATTTTGTTTATTAGTAATGTCGCACACGCTAAACCTGATTTAAACATTGCAGTCAATGTATTCTGGGTATGTTTGAATATTCCAGGAAATAGTTTCATGTAGAACGAACGTTTGGTGCTCTTTAATAAGTATTCTGGATACAGATGAACCAGAGTGTAGTAAAGCACGAATTGACTGAAATTGAAGCAGCAATTGGTGCTTCTTGTTTTATTTGAATTTTTATCCCCTAAAAAAAAAAAAAAAATAGTGTACAATGACTTTTTGGAGATTTGCACTTACTGTATATGAAACATAGTAAAAAGAAGTGTGTTATATAAGCTGTGTTATTTAGTGTACTGAGGTCAACTGGAAACTGGACAGACAGAAACAAGATGGGGGACTGGTGAGTAGTGATGGGGATTAAATTATCTGATTCCGACAAGAGCAATCCATCAATATCTTCAAATCTAAATTAAAATCTTACCTCTTGGAGCGCTAGCCCTGGTTTTCATGTCGATATTAATATTTATGCAATTATATTTACAAAATCTATGTTAAATATATTTTATTTTCTTATTTAATTGGCACCTGTAGCCAAATGAACTGTTACTTTATCCTGCTGCACTTGTTACCCTCCTATATGTTTATGTAAGTTTTCCTGCTATTTAGATTGTAAGCTCTATGGGGCAGGGACCTCCATCCTCTTGTTTCAATCATGACCTGGTACTTAGAGTGATGTATTTTCTTGACTATATACTTGTAATTTACTTCACTTGTTCTTTGTTCCGCACTTTACCCTTGTCTGCATTATAACTGTAACCTTGTGGCGCATTATAAATAAAAATATACATACATACACAGGGGCAGTCCTGGCCCTATTGGCGCTCTGGGCCAACCCCCCCCACCTCGCGACGCCCCCCCCCCCACTTGCGCAGCGCCCTCCACTCACCTCCAACAGCGTTCCAGCGACACACCTCCTCTGATGAGGTAATTGAATGCGACGGCCCTCCTTAGATGTTCGGGTCTTGCTGGTAGCTGCCAAATACAGCCGACAAGACCCGAAGCAGTAAGGAGCGCCATCACATTCAACTTACCTCATCAGAGGAGGTGCGTCACTGGAACGCTGTTGGAGGTGAGTGGAGGGAGCGGGGCAAGGAGGTCAAGTTTAGAGATGGGTGATGTGGGCGACAGCGCCCCTCAGATAGATTGCGCCCTGGGCCGTCGCCCACATCGCCCATAGGTAGAACCGGCCCTGTACATACATATTAGAGATGAGTAAATTGATTGTTGTTGTGGAGTGACTTTACAGTTCAATAAAACCACCAAAATGTTTGTGGCAGATGCAAATGTTTGCCAATCCTCTGGTTTCCAATACAATATTACTATATAAAATCAACGTTACATTGCTACAACCTGCACTGTGGAATAAGAGAGCAAGGTTTGAATATTGGCTTAATAAAATACACGGTTTATTTATCATAGTGAGTATTTGACTGTCAAAGTGTAATCAAATGGCTTGTAGCTGGTGCTACCTGGAGAAGAAGCGCAAAACAAAGAAGCACTATATAGTGCATTAAAAAATACAACAAGCAATAAGTGCTAAAAAGTCCCAAATGTCCAAAAAGATAATGCGCAAACAGATTGCGAATATTAGTGTGCAATGTGCTTTTGAAAAAATAATGACAAATAACACCCTTTCGTGATCAAATTGTGTAGTATCCAAGCAAATTCAATATATTGCTTACCAGAGCACCAAGATAAAACAGCCTTAAGTAATCACTGGCAAATTATTCAATGGTAACTTGCTTCACGGATATTGTTGCAAACAACCAACAGATATAGGGTAGATCTCGATTTCAAATCCCCAGCTCCACATGTCCACAATCAGTTAATAATAAGAGAAAGTACTCATAGTGTAAAACTGGAATTAGCATTTACTGTAGAGAAGTAAAATTATACTCACAAAAGTGTATCTTTAAAATCGCTTTTAGAATAAACAGGTAAAAATTAACAGGATGGCTTGAATCCTACGCGTTTTGCCGCTAACTCGTGCAGCTTCATCAGGGAACCATCAGTGACTGTCAAAGTGAATTCTCACTACAATAGTCCCGATTCTCTACTACATATTTACTAAACAGAGGATTCCCATAGCGAATAAGTGAACGGTGTCAATTGTTGTCTCCTCCATAGCACAGCATAGTCAGTTGTACTGTAGCAGCCCTACCATGAGCCCCCTATTTAATCTGACGAAGTAAAATTGGCGAATGCGACACAATACCCCTTGTCGAGTTTGCTACTGCAACATACTCTGATGCTTGATGAATAAGCAAATTACCTGTGCAAAGTGATGCGAAGAGATCCATACATCAGCGACTGTCGTAAGCGTCCAAACTGGTCATGAAATTGCTACATCGGAGTTTGCTGAATAGGCAAAGTGGTGAATAAAAGTGAATGTGGACCTTTACATGACTGGGCTTTAATGAATAAGCTGGTGTGTTTTCCATGTCCAGGACTCACGAGGAGAAACCCTAAAGTTATAGCAACTCCTAGATAAATGGAAGTGAGACTTTGCAATGCATAGTTTGAGAGCTGTAAATCACAGGGGTACTGTGTATTTAACCATACATAGCGATACTTACAAAAACAGAAAGCATGTGGTCTATGGTTTACTGTCCCTTTAAAATTTGAAAAAAGAACTCAGTAGGTATATAAACTGCATATTATTTTATACAAGCATTCTGATTGGCTGCGCAAACTCAGGGTAACGTGAATGCAAAAAGACTATGACTAACCATCTAAATCTAATAATTTAGGCAGCTCTACGTTCATCCTGACTCAGTAAGTGATGAGATTAAAAGTCCAGTACCTTTCCTCCTTTTCTAATTTTAAATAGTTTATTTTAATTGAATGAATTCATCTTCTGGAAATGAACTAAGCTTCGACAGAGCTTTCCGAAAGAGCCAGATACACATTCAAGTCAGGGAAGAAAAGACGTTTGCTGCAGAACAGGTTATTGTAACAGCAGTTTACAGGCTGATGTGATAGAGAAATACAGTGGTACCTCGGTTTTCAAACGACTTGGATTTCAAACAAATTGGTTTTCAAGCACGAAATTCGAGAAAATTTTGTCTTGGAATCTGAACAAATATTTGGAACTCAAACACCCGAGATGAGCAGAATGGCATTTGCAGCATCAATACAAGTCAATCTGCGATTGGATTTCTTATGGGATAAATTGTTTTGGTTCTCAACCAAATTTGGTTCTCAACCGCACTTCCAGAACAAATTGTGGTTGAGAACCAAGGTATCACTGTATATGTAAAAGAGATTGCTGACAAGGGGGAAGTGACAACAATTACACAAGTATGGTCAAGTTTTATTGAAAGGAGCTAAGGGAAAGTACAAGTAAATCCCTTCATGTACTCACAGGCACTCAGCAGTGGAATTGGCTTCACAAACCTGTTTGTTTTGTAGCTAGATGTGTCCGCACGAAGATGCTTAACCATAAAGGACAGTGGCATTGCTGGAAATACCTGGGGTCCCACTTAAAAATGTGCACCGCAAAACCCCACTACTCAGTGCTGGACTGCGCTAGTAGCATACCTTGGAGAAAGCTATTGTATTCAAAGGGTTTATTACAACATCAGCCTTACAGTGCTGTACATTGTTTTTTACATTTTTTTGAGTGCAATAGGTTTATTTAGATATTTTAAGTTAACAGTTGAAATATTATGGAATTTTAAGACAACGATTAGTGTAGCTGCAGACGATGCAGGGCAACGCAGTCAAATAATTAGGCACATTTCAATAGGTGCATTAGTTTACTTGTGTAAAGCATCAGACTCAGGGGGGTTGAGTGAGAATTCAACTGTAGAAGTGAATTCTCATCACTTAAGGTTGTTACGCATTGATTCCCTACTCCTTATTCACTGAACAAAGAAATCCCATAGCAACTTCCTGACCGTGTCAGTATTCCCAAAGTAGACTCGCGACCGTGTCAGTAGGCATCCATTGTGTAATATGTGACCGCCATTCGCTGTCGAATTCATCACATCGTAGAGTTTGCTGAATACCCGAATATGGGGAAGTGGCAAATTCACACCTTTACGAGACAATTTGGACTTTAGTCAATAACCCTCTCAATTTTTATCCAATCAGAGCATTAGAACTTACACAATGCTAAACCAGCCTATAACAAATCAAGGCTTTAGGCCTAAGATGCATTGGGGATTATTAGTAGGACAATTAAAAAAAGTAATGCAATTGAAAATAACAATTTTGAGAGCAAACTTAAGAAAGTACAAGTGATTTAATTAAATCAATTTGTTTTTTTGCCTCCAGGTCAAACCAACACATGTAAAATGAAGTTGCTAGTAATCGCTAATTTTACTATTTTAAGCAATTAATCTCTTTTCTAATGATAAGAATCACTACTAAACAATTAAGGGGGTTATTCACTAAAGTCCAAATTGTTGTGTATAGGTGCGAATTTGCCAGATAAAGACAGTCGCAATAGGCTGCTACTGTCGCAGTCGCATCTTTATAATGAGAATATTGTCGCAGTTGCGACTTTATTATGGGAAAATTGTTGCAATCTTAACTTTAAAAAATTGTCGCGACTTTACAATGGGGAAATTGTCGCGGATTTACTATGGAAACTGTTTTGAATTTGCACCTTAGTGAATAAACCCCTGAATCATTTAACTGCTCTTGACAATTGTGAGCACAGTCGTGTGATCATCAGCTACTAATGTATCTAGGCTCATATGAGTACATTTGTTACAATTTACGCATCTGATCACTAGCAATGTTAGTGGGATTCAACTACTAAAACAAACCTGTGTTCAGGCCTTAAAACCTTCAGAAAGCAAATGATAAAGCCAAATGCAAACTGCTCTGTAAAGAACCACTAATTACTAAAATAACTAAATACTGAAAAATAATAAAAATATTTCCCAATTAACTTCCAGATCCACCTAATTTGGAAATATACTTTTCTGTATGAGGCCCCTTTAAACAACTTTCATGCTGAGAGTGAAGGTGGAATAATATTGCATGTATGAATTAATTTGACTGTAGTACGCACCCATCCTACAGGGATCATTTAGTCCTGCTCTGAGAGACAACTTGTCACAAGTTATAAAATAATAAACATTTTTAGTGAATTGTGTTCATTACCCGTTATTCATTTTACTCTTCAATCATGGTGGCCTGAGCTCGCTAACAGATTGTTCTTTACGGGTTGGTTGAAATGTTAACAAATTAAACTGAATGACATGGCTTGACGTTAAGCAATAGAATTTAATCCCTTATATAAACAAATGTAATTCGTGTTTGGGTGCCACGCGCTAAGTAAAGAGACATAATATAATAATAATAAACACCAGTCAGCTACATTACACTGGATAATGGTGCAATAGATGCTGATTAAATCTTCTGCCAAAATGACATTTATTTCTAGAAATGTTACAACATAGCGCACGGGATGCACAGTTTTTATTACATATATAAATTGTATATTATATACAGTATACGTAGATATTACAGTTAAAATGTTTGATATGTCCATGACACCTGTATTTCAGATGGAGAATGTAGCCCGATTTATAAGGATATTAAGGATGTGCTACCATTACCCACATAAAGCCATAAGGCTATTATACAGGGCATGGAAATCCTTGAAACCTCTTTTGCCACTTGATAAACTTTGGGGGTTATTCACGAAAGTCCGAATTGTTGCGTATAGGTGTGAATTCGCCCGATAAAGACTGTCGCAATAGGCTTCTACTGTCACAGTCGCGTCTTTATAATGAGAATATTGTCGCAGTCGCGACTTTATTATGGGAAAATTGTCTCAATCTTAACTTTAAAAAATTGTCGCGACTTTATTATGGGAAAATTGTCTCAATCTTAACTTTAAAAAATTGTCGCGACTTTACAATGGGGAAATTGTCACGGATTTGCTATGGGAATCCGCTGTTTGCGAATTTGAAAGTCGAATTCGCACCTTAGTGAATAACCCCCCTCAATGTGCATTTATTTAGTGACGAGGATGCTGATTTTCTTGCAGGGGCCAATGTTATTGTGTTTCTCTGTATATTTACACATTTTTCCCCATATTACAATAATAGTAGTTGTATTATTAATTATCAGTAATTCTTCATTTCTGTACTGCGAGTTGAGTCATCATTGGATGGTCACAACTAGGATTTGAAGGACATGTTCCTTCAGGGACTGGGTAATCACTGGTGAGAATTAGCTACCAGAAGCTCTCGACCAGAAGGCTGTTTTAATATTGTATAAAATAAAAAACCATCATAAGAAACTGAATAAAACCATCTAGTATTAATTATATTATTTTTAAAGGTCAGCACTGGATTATGGTGTCATATTCTAATTCCAAATATTCTAATTGGTGATCATCTAGTTATTTGGAAGCTTGAATCTGGGCTCTGATGGTACAAATATATTGTTTTTGTGTTTGTACCTAGGATTGTACTTTATAATCACCCAACTGTTTTTTGTGATGAGACCTCAGGGACTTTCAGTGTTATACATTCATTTATCTACCTTCTCTAGTTTTATAAACTTTATAATGAGCCTCAGTTTTCTATAGAACAAGCAGTAATACATCTGGATCTCCATATGAACTGTTGATTGTCAGACTATACATAAAGTATACACAGATCATTTACCCATAGCCATTTATCTTCTGACTGTCTCAAGCTTAATGATTGCATCTGACATCTGAAATTATTTTTCCACTGCAGAATATAATAAAACTAGTCTAGTATAGGGGATACAAGAAAGGGAAATTAAACGGTGGATTCCAGTGGAAATTATGCTAGTGCTGCACTACTCTTACTTTTAACTCTTTTATACATGTGACACTTTTGGTTGTGTACATAGTGGGACAAAATTAAACACTTGGACAAAATCGGGGGCCAACCTTGATATTTAATGGTAAAACGACTACAACGTCCACCTTTCATTTGGCCATTTTTGGGAGGGGGCGGCTCCATGCGAATGATGTGCCTGAAAAGGTTAATTGTCGACAGAGCAGGGGGCACTTTTTTTCCTGATTGAGATGCCAATGCACCAGCAGAGCATTCTGGGATTTGTAGTATTGCACTGTCTACCGGTGGGCCAGCTTTAGTAGACATTTGGGAGGTTATTCTCAAAAGTCTGAAGTCGCCTGTCGAATTCTCAAACAGTGGATTCCCATAGTAAATCTATGACAGCGACAATTCTTTCATTGTAAATTCGTGACTGTGACAATTTTTAAAGTTGCGGTTGTGACAATATTTCCATAGTAAAGTCACGACTGAGACAATATTCTCATTATAAAGACACGGCTGCGACAGTAGCAGTCTATTGCAACTGTCTTTAGCTGTCGAATTCAGACCTTAGAGAAATAAACCCCTTGGTCAGATATAATTACACTGCAGGACAGATTTGGCCCCTGGGCCAGTTTGCCACCCCTACAGTAAAGCATGGTAACATTGCCTCTCAATCTCAGAGAGAAAACAATGTTTATCAAATTGGAGCTGTAATTTAAATTTTTAACCAATTTATAACTATTTAACTATTTAATCTAATTTATAACTATTCAAGATATCTGATAAAGTATTTTATTCTATATTTATTAATTTATATCATTGTCATTTTGGTCACATTTTTTGTCAAATGCTACGTCAAATTGTACGTTTATTGATTCATGCTTGTAACCCACTGTCTTTTGCTATCTGCCACTGTGGTTGCCATTGTCTATGACGCATTTGTAATTTCACTGATTCGTATATATGTACTTATCCAGTGACAAATAAATAAATCTAAATCTAAATCTAATGGAAATATAGAATGTGTGAATGTTCGTGCAAACCCAACTGCTCAGTGATTGCAATGAGCTTTGTAAGCAGTGTTCATGTTCAGTACCCTATAAAGCTTACCCGGTATACAGCTTATATTATGACCACCTAAGCCTTTATTCAAGTAAGAAATGCAGATATCCTTGACACTCCAGCGGATAATAAAATCAATATTTGTTGCTTCAGATTAAAACACACAGCATTCATTAAAAAGCTTCCAATATTAGTCACATCCAGTTCCCTGAAACAGGTGTATTGAACGAATCATTGTTCAGCATCAGTGCAGCCTAAGGGGGGAATTCACCATAGTGCGAAGTGAGGTCCGGATCCTTCGCATCACTTCGAACATGGTGTTATGCACTTGCTGAAGTCCTGCACACGGACATCAGTGAACGCTTTAAAGGGATTCCAGTCTCGGCGAGATCACTTGAGTCGCCTCTCCGAGACTGGAATCCCTTTAAAGCGTTCACTGATGTCCGCATGCAGGACAGCGAGCGCATAACAGTCTGTGCGAAGTGAGCCTCATTCCGCACTATGGTGAATTCCCCCCTTATAAGAGTCCAGTGCAAATGCAGGAAAATACTTGAATATATTGTTTTTATAAAAAAAGTAATATTTTCCACAATGGTTGGTATTGCATGGGGCTGTGTAATACTTGTTTTCGACTCGAATTAAACCAGTTGCCTACACCTGATTTGAATATAACTATAATTAATATAGAATATATAATATTATATAATATTAAAAACCTAATTGTTCTCTTGTTTGACCTTTCCAAAAGGCTAATTGTTCCAGAGTACACTCATTGGCAGATCATGGCTGAAGTTCAAGTCAATCAGAGTCTTCTCTGTTCTTACACGCTATGGAAGCATTGTCAGCACTTCCTCTTTATTTATGATGCCAATAATATTGTCTTTGCTGCATCATTGTGTTCAAAAATAAATCCTTTATAAATCAGAATCGTTTACAGGCAGAAGCATGTGTGTTGTATCAGTTTGATTTATAGGGTCTGACTTAGGTAACAGAAGAACCTTACTGACCTTGAACAGTGATGCTTTGGGTTTGGTATGAATTTCCATTCCTTCTTCTGGCTGAAATCCAATATGATGTGAAGCATTTATTTTTATTTTGTAAAGTTATCTTCAAAGCATCCCATGATTAAAGTCAAGAGATTCCAAGTGACCTTTGACTAACGCACATCTTGATTTCTTGTAAGATACTGTCTATCCCCCATTTTGCAACCCTTTTATAATAAATCCGAATATGAAAACTGACAGTATTGTCGTAATCCAAATCTTGTAAATGGAAGGCAAACGCTGATTATTAGAACTTAAAGGGGCAGTTTGGCTACTTAAGAAAACTTGTACAATTCTAAGTGATTGTAACTTATTAATGAAGGTCTGAATTCACATTATTTCACCACTAAGGTTAATAATGCCCGCTGGGCAATACTGCTCGTTCCTTAAAGGTGGAACCTCTAAAGAATGCATGGCACAGGGACTGCTCCACCTACCTACAAGGTGCTGGTTGTTTATTCAGAACATCCAACTACAGATAAATGGGATTATACTGAATTGAGTACATTATGTATAATTACAATGTTATCAGTTATTCTAAGGTTAGATAAAACAGTCAGTGCCTTTGAATACACTTTTTTCTAACTATATTTGGATTTTAAAAATAATAAAGTTCATGGTGCATATTCGTCTAAGTGTGAATTTCGCAGTCAAAGTGAATTTACATGACTTTGGGAGGCTGCACTTCAATAGATGGAAATATACTACTCCTTATGCACTAAATGGTGGATTCTCTTGGAGAAGAAGTGAATGGCACTGAATGCCATTTCATGTGTAGTCAAGTCATATCAAATGTGTGGCTGTGCAAATTCACGTAAAGTAATGCAAAGAGCTTTATAATTCTGTGACCATCATACGTTGTCTGAATTGACCACAAATTTACGATTTGTAGAGTTTAATGAATAAGCAGAGTTGGGGAAGTGGCGAATGGATACGAATTCGGACCTGTACGCAACTGTTTCGACTTTTAGGCCAGGGTCACACTGTTGTATCGTGCATGCCGTTTAAAAAAAAAAAAGCATTGTGAAAAAAAATGCTGAAAATACGCTTTCATGAAAAACAATTTAAAGTAATGACTGTTGTGAGTACAATGTCACATTATGGCTTCATAGAGAGGAACATGCGCTGGGACGCTTCATGTCACGTTTATGCGAGCATATGGAGCTTAACGCGGACAATGCGACAGGATTAGTAGCAATAGGAAACTGATCAACAGTGGTCACATACAGTAGTGGCCCTGGCCCTATTGGTGCCCTAGGCCAACACCCACCTGGTGCCCCCCCTGCCCAGCGCTGCCCACCCTTTCCGTGCGACCCTTGTCACGCGCCCCCCACTCACCTCCAACAGCGCCGTCGCTAGGAAAAAAATGCATGCGAGGGCCCCCCTGGACAGCCAGCGCCCCTAGCATCGAGTGCCCCCCTGGACAGCCGGCGCCCCTAGCATCTGCCTATTCCACCTAATGGAAGAAAAGCGATGCAAAAGTGCTATAGTTTATATGTAAAACACATCCCGAAAATACGCCATTGATAATGCGACACACTTTTTTTTTTTTTTAAGAACGACATGTACCTATATGTCAGTGTATCCCTGGCCTTATGAATAAGCCCTTAAGTTTAAGGGGGTTATTCAGGAAGCTCCGAAGTGAGGCGCGTAGTGTTCGCCTCACTTC
>WMED01020722.1:0-12095 GCA_019650415.1 Pipa parva
TTTAGTCAGTATCCAGCCACTGGGGTCCAGACCTCTAATCTCTTATAGTTAGTCTGACATGAATATATGTAGTTTAAAGCAAATTTTATCAACCAAAAGTGTTCACCTGCCTCAAACTGGTGAAAACCCATTATTCCCTATAGAGCAGGACCTGCCACTTACCCCCACAGTGAGATTAGTTTTCATTTCGACAAAGAATATCGATATTGACATCACTCTGTAACGGAAGGTGAACCTAATAGAAAAACCTTGCAAATGTGCTGCTTTCAACTGATAGATATTTATTGATCTTTTTTTTCCCCCAAGGTCAAAATTTTGTTAGAATTTCTTTTGGAATCAAGAGGTACGGGGAATTGAAAACTTAACAGCAAAACAAGGGGAAACGAAGGCTAAAATTATCTTGGTAAATATCCTCCATAGGGTTCCTGACTAGGTCAAACAAATTAAATAGTGGAAAAATTATGAAGTATTCATTTATTAATGCCGAAAAGCAATTTATTTTTTAACTTTTTTCGTCCGTTACAGGCGAATAGTCAAAAAGTATGTTTTCGACCTTTTCGCCCCTGTTTTTGTTGATGCCTGACTGATATAGCCCGATATCAAGTATCCTTGTTATTAAATGGTTATTACACATTTCTAGTCATCTTCTACCCTGCTAAAAATGAATACAGTAAATCCCTTGTCCCTGGTTTAACCCATCTTTTCACTAAGGTACCGCATCTACAGGTTCCAGGTTCACTTGTGTGAAGCAATACCACCTGAGATGTCACAAGAATTATGCTAACTTTTCATATCCTCCAGCATTAAACACAATCCTCTCTACGATACGAAAACAAAGAGTAGACGTTACAGCATTAAAATTTATATTCTTTTTATTTTATTTAATTTTTTTGAAGGCTATCAGTTTAATTCATCAACAGTAGTAAACTTCTAGAGGTTTAATAACTCATAGCAACCAATTAGCTGTTAGAATTCACTGGTATAGGCAAAGTAGAAATCTGATTGGTTGTTATGGGTTCCTAGACCTCTGTACATGATTGCCCCTGTTGATGAATAACCCCCACTTTGACTCTATCTCTCTCTTCTCCCTTCTGCTATAACTTTTCATATTGCTAGAAAATTGGATCAATGACATCATCTCATGAGACTACGAGACTACCTGTAGATTAGCGAACACTACTATGATGCAGCAGAGGAATGGACTATATAAGTGGGGGTAGGGTCTGGTGTAGCAAAGGCTATACCACTGACCCCCCCCCCCCCCCCCCCCCCCCCCACTCCCCCAATAGAAATATAAAAGAACCCTGTAAATTTGGCTCTGCAGACTGTAGAAAACTTTAAAGTGCCTTTAAAATATAGAAACACTTGCAGATGTATTTCTACTAATTTTGCTGGTAATTAGCATTTCCTTTGATTCTAATCTGTTTCACAGATTAGGTCTATATTGATGAAGAAAAAACATGAAACATATCAGTGACTTGGATCTATTTTAAAATGACATTCATTTTAGTCATTTGAGTTTGGCTCCCTGCTCCATTCTCGTTGAAAAACTTGTGCTTGAGCGGTAATTGTTGGCATTTTGAAGCTTGAACGATTTATTTGACTCACACAGAGAAAACCCCGCTGAGTTTTATGGTGACAAAATACTAGCAGGAGCTTCTGCGCACCTCTAATCCAGATTTTTAACAAATGAAACATTCCTGTGGATAATCATGAGCTTAATTCCTTTTCCTTCCATTTAAGATCGAAAGAATTTAAAACAAAATTCAATTGATCAATAGGTTAAATCTTTCACAGAGATCGTTTGTATTTTTTCGTTTAAATAGCATTGATAGATTACTCAGTGCTTTACAGAGATTCACCATTCACTTTGGTCCCTGTCCCATGGAACTTACAATCTAATTTCCCTGTTCAGTTGCACACAGATGTTTGTTTTTGGATTGTGGGAGAAAACTGGGGGACCCTGTGGAAACGCAAGCAGGTGTGGGGAGAAGATAGAAACTTCATGCAGGTGAACTCTAGGATGGAATGGAACCCAAAACCCAGTGCTGCAAGGCAGCAGTGCTAATCACTGAGCCACCGCACTGCCCATTTTCATATTTCTCCATGCAAGGGCATATTTATCAAAATAAGAATTTGACTGCGGAAGTGAATTTGCATCACTTTGGGTTTCTACACTACACTACACTACACATCTCATTTACACCACTCATCAACCCCAGTATTTTTAAGATGGCATCATGCTTGAAAATGTTGGCAATGAAATCTATTCCGTTAGCTAATAAAAGGTATCACCTATACTCTACTTGTCAAAGCTTATATCTATGGCTAACACGGTGCTTAACTCTACTGCAAGAGATCTGACTAGTAATAAGCTTCATGAATATGTACTGGGTATGTCAGTCAAAGTGCCTTTCTCTACTAGGTATAGTCTCTCTAAGTTAATAGGTTTATCCCTTTGTTTTTGGTTCTTAGGCTCTTTTTGGAACTCCTAGGATCTATGGTTTATGCCTTTATTCCTCCAACTAATGACTTTAGAAAATGGTACAAGTGGTATGTTTGTTTTTAAGTTTCTCCAGTGCACGGAGGGAAAGAATAATCCTGTGATGTTCTACTTAGGCCTACCTCCAAAAAAGTTGGAGGACATACTTGAAGCATGGTTTCCAGCTGTGGTCTGATGAGTCATTTGTGAAGTGGTAGAACTACAGTATGTATTCCTCTTGTATATCTATGCTCCTTTGGGTATACACCATGGTCCTATTTGCCTTGGCCACAGCTGCTTGACACCATAGAGTAGTCTTTAAAATTAAAACTAGTGTTTTTTTTACATCCCTTTAATTGCAAATATTTCCTATCTCTTATTGGAATTTTGTTGCCATGTTTTCCATAGCTTTTGAGTTAAATGTCACCTTACACCATTCAAGAATCCTGTCATAAGCCCCCCAGTTCACCAAATGAATCACACAGAACCTAAATGTAGATGTAGCTCCACAGGTGCTTGTCTTGATGGATGGTCCCAATATACCTCACAAGCAGTGCAAACACAGAATAAGCAGCATCATTGGGAATACAATTAAAACTTAGATTTTAATATATCAATTTATTAAAAGCATGGCAATCAATCAAGCAATGACTTTAAACCATCAATCTTGCATGTTTCGGCCAAAAACACCTTAAAGACTGATTTACAACCATCATTCATATTCAGATGGTACATCATGCATCCTCATTGACTACTAGGTTATCAGCTGACTGCATAGTATAGTTAACCTTTCAATAACAATTAAATACATAAATCCTAAACTCTTCAAAAATAGCAGGAAAACAAAATGCCTGTTTGTGTAAAACATTTATATATATATATATATATATATATATATATATATATATCAATTTATATCATACTTACTGTATGCACTAAATGTAATAAAATATCTTATTCAAAATATGGTTAGAATAGAATCCAAAATGACCATTTTGTTTCATTTTCACCAAATGAAATAGAAGTTCATATCGTGTATCTAAATCTGCATATTTTGCAAGTAACATGATACATTCAGGGATTTATTCAAGTGAGAAATTCGATGGTCAAAGTGAATTTTCAACACATTTTCAATAGTCATGAATTCTCTACTGCTTATTCATAAAGAAGCGACAGCACAGTCTTGCATAATGTGGTGTAGTTATTATTCTTCATAATATTGCCACTAATTGTAGGAAAGGTAACCTTTTCTGGCACTTGTACTTACTACTTCATGACTAACCAACCCTCCTGTTTTACATATTCATACCACATTCAAATGAAAGACTTGGTAGTGGTCCCACTAGAGCAGCGGTTCTCAACTTGTGGGGGTTGAATGATGCTTTCACAGGGGTCGCGAACGCGCTGTGAATCCAGTAGTGAGAGCAGGTCCCTTTATATAAGAGTTCCTGCGTGGTGACGTCAGGCCCAAATCTCATCACATGACACGTGACGTGATGACGTTGGGTCCAAATGTCAGCGTGTGACATCATCGTGGGGGGTCGCAGTCTGAACTAGGTTTAGAACCGCTGCACTAGAGTCCCACTGATTGGTCCTTTTTATATATTAAAAATGAAAAAAATAAAAATTTTTTGCAAGAAATACTTGTGTACCAGGGCTGCTTGGTTTTTCTAGATGATTTGGTGAAGAGACGTTTGGATGGAGTTCGGTTCAACAGTTGTCTTTTTATTGATGTATATCTCTACATATGAATTCAATCTACATTTCAAAAGAAAACACCGAATTCTAGTTGATTTATTGAAAATTCTTAATTTTTACCCGAGACTGCGATTTCTCGAAAACAAAAATGAGCTCCCTACCCTTCTTTTCATTTATAGCTATAGGTAGACGTTTACAAACACATTCTCTAAAATACAACAGCATTAAACTGGGCTGTAAAAAAGTGTAATTATGTTTTACGAGGCAACCATTCTACTTCAAAGGCTTTCCATGCCGTTAACTAATGCCAGAAATATGTCTTGCTATTTACTGTGAAGCCTATTCATAGTTATAAATACATCCGTTTAAATAATGGCGAAAGAATTTAGAAACACCCGGCTTAGAAAATGTTTGGACCCTTCTTATGTTTTGCCACGTGAGAGTTTAAACAGTTCTCTTCCTCTTCTCTGCCCATGAGTACAGTCTGGCAATTGCTGAGTATAACATTTCCATTGTATGGTTTATGCTAAATATGCATATCTTAATTGCATTAGTCAAAATAATTAGCTAATATATTTTTGCATAATGACTAGGTAAGCAAATATCACTATAGCTCAGTGGTTCTTGCATGAGTAAATTTGAAAAATTAATAGACTCCCAATTTTCTAATTATCAGCCTGTATTCTAAATCCAAACAATGGAATGCAATGGAACACTCCTGGGTTCGTAGAAATTGGTTTTACCATCTGAAAAGTTTCATGCACCTGTGTTTATATTTTAGGGGTTTTTTTGTAATTTCTGCTTCATCCTAAACAGAAGCCTTTATCTTTTACTTTGTATATAACTCTAAATGGGTTTATACGTTCTCTGTACACAGCAGGCTGTATCTAATTCCAGTATTTTATGCTTTAGTAGCCCTAATGAATAATTATATACAACTATTAAAAAAAAAAAAGATAATTCCTTGTGAAACAAATATGAAAAAAAAAATGCTCTTAATTCCAGAATAGAAATTTTTTAGCAAGTTGGTTTTTAATTACGCTTTTCTAAGGATTGTTGGTTGCAGCGCAAAATAAATAAATAAATAAATAAAAAGGAAACATAATGTTGTTTATAAACAAGTTACACGCCAGGAGATTCTTATTTATGTTTACGCTGCTGTAGGTAACAACTGTTTAGCTGTAGCACCAAATCGTGGTACAGGTGAAGTCTATACTAAAAATTGAAATAATTTTCTCCTGGTGTATTAATATTGAAGTACCTTTAATAAGGTTGAATATATCGATATTGCTGATATTGTATGTATAATTTTATTTATAAAGCGACCCAAATTTATGCAGTGCTGTACAATTCAGCAATAGAAATATAATACAGACATGGGAAAAGTGCATTACACAATACAAGTATAATATCACAAGGATACTTCACTTTGTGCCAGGTTGTGGTTGACACAAGAGGTTGGAGGTCCCTGCCCTGTAGAGCTTACAATCAAAATGGGAGGAAGACTTACATACACAGATAGAAGGGTAACAAGAGCTGCAACAATTGACACTCAATAAATACAAATATTAAGCATAAATAACTAAATAAGGATAAAATATATATTTACATAAAAATCAGTGATAAATATCAGTGCTAGTGCTCCATATGGAAGGACTTCAGTTTGGTTTTAAAAGTGCAGAGGGAATGTTCCTGGTGAAGATAAAGGGGTATAGAATTCCAGATGTGGGGGGTAGAGGGAATGTTCCTGGGGTAGATAAAGGGGTATAGAATTCCAGATGTGGGGGGCAGAGGGAATGTTCCTGGGGAAGATAAAGGGGTATAGAATTCCAGATGTGGGGGGCAGAGAGAGAAAAGGGTTTAAGAGGAGAAAGGGCAGCATTGGTGTGTGGCATGGAAAGTTGGTTGCTTTGGGAGGAGCGCAGTTGATTTCGAGGAATGTACAGGCATATGAGTGAGGAAATGTAGGGAGGGGCAACAGAGTGAAGTGCCTTAAATGTCATAAGAAGAACACTGTAAATGATTCATTTGCTTACGGGGAGTCAAGGAGCAGAGAGATTGGGAGAAAGGCTGTCCCTGCAGGGGAGTGAGGGAGAGAATTCTGGCAGCAGAATTTAGAATAGACTGGAGCAGGGAGAGATGGGAAGCTGGAAGGCCAGATAGAAGAACATTGCAGTAGTCCAAGCAGGATAGGATGAGAGCATGCACGAGGGTGTCAGCAGTAGAGCAAGAGAGAAAGAGGAGGATCTTAACATACTGGATCTTGGATATTGATGTTTATGAAGCCCTTTAAGACATTTTTTGTCCCTGAAAAGCGTTCACATGGTTGATGGAGGAAAAAACTCATTATTCCCCATGGAGATGGTTTAGAACATTTATTTGTTCCTGTTGAAAAGATCAGCAATATCGATGTTGATGATAAAGGAGCTCCACTGAAAGTAATGTAAAGTGTACCAATATTACCTTTTCAATATCAATACATTTTATTCAACACCACATAAATTGAGGGAAAATTAAAAGAATCTGGCGAAAAGAAAAAAATGGCGGTAACGCAGTGAAAGGTGGCAAAGTAGCTCCAATTGCAGTGAATAGGTCAAAATGACTTTTATAAATTTACCCCATCTATGTCTTAGAGGTAGAAAAATTTCAGAGGAAGACTAGTAAGATTAAAATGAATATACACCTTCAGGTGCCATTTAAACATGCCTACTCCTATACAGATCGTTCAGACATATTTATTTACGTTTTAACCAGACTGTAAGAGACGTAAGAAAACAATTATTCATAAAGTTTACTGTGACGTCCTTTTCCATCTGATGTGCAGTGATGCGCAAAGAACATGTGACTTATGACAACGTAAATCACTTGATTTTTATTGGTAGTGCTATTTCCAGTCAGGGAAAACACTGTTAAAGACCCGCTTGTGTTAAGTCTTAACACTGCCAGAACTTCAGCAGTGACATCATAGGTCCCAGTAGCATTCATAATATATTCAAAATGGCTGCTTTAAATCTGCAGAGCTGTATAAACTTTAGTGGGAAAATATAAAATATACAAAGTTAATAGGGATTTTTTTTTTTTTTTAATACAATGATTTAGGATTAAGGTAGCTACTTTATTATGGATTTGTGTGGAGGTTAGCTTTAGTTCTTCTTTAAAGCTACCCCCGTGTTAGGCAAACTCCTACTTCTAGACAAATGAAAGGGAAGGCTTTCCCATAACAGCTTTTTGCTTTTTTTCACTTTTTGGGGGGAAAAACTACATTTTTGAAACATTTTTTTTAATGGCCATTTTAGGTCCGCAGTTCTACGCAGATTTTCCACAAAAAAAAAAATAGAAGGTATGTTGTCTATAGTTTAGAGACACTTTAAAAATGTGTTTTGTCAATGTAATTAATGAACTACAGTGCCTTTCTCTGCATTTTGTTATGTGTATATCTAATTAAAGACCAATAATCTAAAAAAGACAAAATAAATAAGAGTTCCCTTTTAAATTGACCTCTTCAATTCTGTTGACCAAACTAGATGAACCTCCGATTTTAACTTGCATTCAGGCCACCAGGGAAACACGCAGCAATTTAAAAGTAGATTAAAAAGACAGTTAGGGGGTGGGTAAGCTTCATATCGTTTTATACTTTAATATTAAATTTATAGGTCAGAAAAGAATGCAATAAATAAAGCACTGAGGTCTAACCCACCATTAAGAAGTTATGACCTCCTACATCTCAGTAACAGTACAAGGCTGTTTTAAGCACACCCCCTCCCAATCTCATTCGTCATACACTAGGGGTCTGCTACATAGATGTTTAGGGGGGAATTCACCATTCATCAGCATGCGCATTAAAGGGATTCCCATCTCGGCGAGGCAACTCTTTTGGTCTCGCTGAGACGGGAATCCCTTTAATGCACATGCTGATGTCCGCGTGCAGGACATCAGCATGCGCATAATACCATTTGTGAAGTGAGCCAAAGGCTTCAGAGCTCACTTCGCTGAATGGTGAATTCCCCCCTTAGTGTGTGAATGTTTGAGAGGGGAAGGGGGCGTGTCTAAAACAGTAAAATGGATGCCTTGTACTGTTGCGATACAGGCGCTCATAACTTCTTAATGGTGAGTTAGAACTCAGAGCTGTAAGTTTTATTATGTTCTTTTCTATCAAACCAATTGGTTTAGTAAGAGATTAAGACAAAGTATAGTTTTTTAGGGTTACCGTTTGGGTTATCTTTTCCTTTCTAAAATTAATTTAAAAAAAAAATAGAAAATAATAAGACAATTCTTTTCTTCTATCATCCAGGATTCCGGCCAAAACTAATTTCCCATAGAGTACACATTAAACCTCCAAAGATGTTGCTAAAGGGGAATTTAAAGGTCTTGTAAACAATTCACTTCAATTCAACTAAAATGTGAAATGTGTTTACAAATTCATCGCATTTTCCACATCATCATTTGAAGGGAAAGAGATCAGTCTGTTCTTTTGGAGGAAGTCCATGAGGACATAATTGACATTTTAGGCACAATGGATATATGCTCTAGAGGAAAGAAGATGGACAAAACACAATGTAATTTCTCTACTTGTATGTGCAATAATTATATCTTCAATGATGTGGGTTTTGTATAATCCCTCAGTACAATGCTCACAAGATGTCCTTAAGTGATTTATTATATACTTTGTCTCAAGATATTTCTGATTTTGCTGAAACAATTATATCTTGCCTAGATTAAATGTTACATAGAACAACACACAATATTTCTAATTTGTACCAGGTACAAATCTTTCCTAATGAATGGTTAGTAATTTACATACTTTTCTAAAGAGCGGCTTCTGAAACAATCCTTGGGGGTCCCCTGGTTTACTTCATTTGGAGAAAAACCAACGTACATGCATATGTAGGTAAATATTGTATATTTTAATATGAATGCAGTGTTGGCAAGCTTCCATCAACGTCCAATCGAGAAGAAGGTTGCTGAATTCGGCTAAGGTAAGGTTCCCGAACACAAAATCCACCTACTACAGTAGAGATATATGATCACTGAACATAACAAAGTAGCATTGGTACTTAGTTTTGTAAATTAAAGTGCTCCTGTCACCTAGTAATGAAGACCCAAAAAGGTATGCAGAATGTCTAATAAAAGATCTTTATAATAGATCTTCATTAAAATAAAAGTACCTGTAGGATACAATCAGTAGTGCATTAAGGCACTCCTTCTGTTTTGATTACAAACGTTTTGACCTAACCCGTTGCCTTCATATGCAAATTCAAGGAAGAAGGTCCCTTCAGATGTGTTGCCATTGTCATGGATACTGCTGACGTCTGTGATTTAGGGAGCTCCTCAACACAAAATAGAAGTGGTGTCTATTTGCGCTACTGATTGTATTACACGGGTGCATTTTCTAAATAAAGATTTATTACAAAAATTGTTTAGTAGACATTCTAGACTTAATTTTGAAGATTTATTAGCAGGTAACAGATGCACTTTAAATATGTAGGGAATTGTCATTAAAATGCAACTTGCACTACAATCACAAAAGAAAAGTGTTTGAGGTTCACCTAACAGTAGTAAGAGCACAAGAGGAAAGCAGAGTGGATGGTTACCCTGCAGGTCACAGATATAGTTCATCACATTAAAAAAAAATATATATGTTACCCATTTAAAGGTACAATCATTATAATATTTTAACTGTATCTCTAAAGTAAGCAGGCATCACAAAGACTAAGAGCTCATATTTTCTCTGTATTTAGTGGCAAGAGGTTTAGTACAGGGGCATTTGGTTAGCAATTTATTAAATACAGAAACCAAAGTGAAATAACTTAAAACATAACGTCTGCTAGTGTTATTTGACTGTAGAAAGAGAGACATGACAATAGCCCCTCATTGCTTAGAGCGTTAGTTCCTAGAACTCAAATATTATCCCCATTTCTATCGAAGTTTCCTCTCATTTTTTTAATTTCTTTTGAAATAACTGAAAAAAAAAACACCAGCTTTGCTTTTATCTACCTAGAATGTCTCCTGCCATTTTTCGTTCATGACTATAATTGCATCTTATCTAAAGAGACCATAGATTGGCCTGCATTTATTATGCTCCATAATTTAGAATCATCTGCAAATACCGGTACATTATATTCTAGTCCAAGAGTAATAACAGCTAATTACATAAAAATGACTCTAGTATATTCAACCCCGTGAAACACCACGTAAATTAGCCCGTATTTTAATGGCCAGACTAACATAACCCTTTGTGCTCTACCCATCTTAGAACTCTGTAAACATGTAGAAATGTTCTCAAATTTAAAGTATGTGGGTAAAAGAATACTTGGGCGTTCTACATTAGCTGTTTATAGACTAATGCCCTGGTTTTTTTGCTCTTCTTCATTTAACACAGATTATATCATTGACTTTATATAATAACCTACTTTGGCAATTCTTCAATGTTAACTTACATTTCCATTGCTAATTCTCTTGTTTACTCCTTAATCTTTATCGATGTTTTGATACCTTTGACTCCATTTTTTCCTCTTTACATCAACTGCATGGTGCAACCTCATTCTTTATAGTATATACAACACAATAATATATATATATATAATTATTTTGTTCTATCTTTTATTACATACAACAGTCTGGATTGTAAAGACTACCCTACCCCATGCCACTGACTAAAGGTTGCTTAAAGGAACAGTTTAGGCACCAAGAATTATTTGCTGTCTGTTTGGCACTGTTAAATAAAAGTTAAATAAATGCTTTCTGTCATATAAATTATTTATTTATTTCCACCCTTCACAATTTAGCACCAGTTTGTTACTGAAGCTCCTCCCCTCTCTCAGCCACTTCCTGTTCAGTGTTAAGGAATTGACTGACAGGCTGGATAATGCTAAATAACCAATCAGAACCTTTAAACTGTCATCCACCTTTTTTTTTTTTTTAACTCTGAAAGGTGTAGTTAACCCAGCAAAAGCAATTGTTAAAGAAAGGGCTGAAACATTGACTTTCTTTTTATATGGATTTGGTCTCTCTTTCATGCTCAATTTCAGCGCTTGCTACTGACAGTGTACAGTATTAGCTGTAAGTACTGTAACTGCCCATGATTATTCATTAACTATTAATTTTGACCTTCCTGAGATGCTGTTGTGTCAGTGACACAAGAATCCAACCAGGAAGTAAACACAGAAGGAGCTGTGTACTGCTACACAGATGGAATAATGAATACCTTTCCTCACATAAAAGACTGACTAAGTATATTAGAAAAATAATGTATTATGCATTTACAACACACATTACTTTTTATTAATTTGGCCGGACTGTTCCTTTAATGATTTAATCAGAACTTTATACTTTTTCACAAACATCTTGCAGAAAACCCGACACTGCACTCTCTGGCAGCACTGCTTGAGGGAGAGATTTTTAGTCTTCAATATATAAAGTATTCTTCCTTAGTATTTCCAAGGTGGGGCATTAACTGCCCTTACTACATTTATAAAAACTGACACATACTTTATATTATTAGAAAGTTTAACCTTTTACTGACTCTACTTATAGGAAAAGAGCTTATTATAGGACTACAATTTGCGTAACAATGTCATAATGCACTTCTTAAGGTAAACATTGGATGCAGAACTGCACACTGGCAGAGCACAGAATTCTCTAAATTCTCTGTGTTTGATTCCAGTTGTATGGCACACAATGCTAACTATAATAATTTTATACCCAGTAAACAATTTAGCAGTTATTGAAATGCAGAGCAAAGCAATTCAGACAGATTATTTAATCTTTGTAAGGGGTACATATGGATGTCTATGCCGTAGTTACCATTCAGTGTCAACAATTAAAAACTTATAAATTTAAACTTTAAGGGCAGAATTTAATAGTTAATGAATTACCATAGGCAGTTACAATACTTACAGCTAATGGTGTACACTTT
>WMED01020723.1:0-12094 GCA_019650415.1 Pipa parva
ACAACGGATGGAGATGCAACGCCGTAGTATCTACAAAGGCTGGCCCCGAATGGGTTAAGGCAAAGATTTCCAAGTACAATTTACTAGCAAGTCACGTCACTGTATCTCTGCTTCCTATTTACACATGAAAGCTTCTGGGTACTCTAGATTAGTCCTCTAACAGTTCCATAATAGCTTTCACATAACTGTTTTTGTTTGACATTGAAATGTAATTAATGGCAACATGGACCTGCTAACTATATTGTACAGGGAGGGGTAAGTTATCCTTGAAATTACTTCGATAAACACTTATTCTGTCCCTATGTTGATTCAGTTTCTGAAAGACTAACTGCTAAAGGAAGACCTTGTTCTTATTTGGAAGGCATGGAATTTAAATATTTGCTAGGCTGGCATCTTTGGATTTAAAACAATTGTAAAGTAACCTTGGACTGGAGTTCTTCCAGTATCTCATACACATTAAGGAATGCATAAAAGTTTCCTAACACCACAGTTATTATTCTGTCTGGACATTTGGTATGAAACAAATTGGCTTGGCATTACTGAGTAATGCATCTTTCTGACATACAGGGCTCGGCCTTGTTTGGCTTGGCAAGAAAAGTCTAAGGTCTTGTTCACATGGATTTGATATGACTGACTTGGTAATTCCAACATATTTTTCTACTAAATTTGCTTTAAAATTGCATCGGTTCCCTTCACTTTTGGGTTAAACGTGTTATTGAAATGAACCAAGCCCTACACCTGACACATAGAAGCATTGTAACAGTCTGAAAGCAAAATTGGGAATGGAGTAATGTTGAATAGGCTGCCATATGGTACCTGCCTCCAACACGTCCTGTTCACCGTGTACAGTGTAGGTTCACAAGTAAAGTAAAAACAAACTGCTGATGAAAAAATGGTAGCGTGGCTGCATAATTTTACTCTGCTAGATGCACTACTAGTACTTTACTTGTGAACCTGCAGTTTGAAAGCATTTGTTTCCATGTTTGTCCGTTTTTATAGAATGTTTTGCACAAATGTTGTTCTGTTTCATACATCAATGTTCTGCCTGCAGCTGATAAAGAGCACGGAGCCTTGATTTATCACAAAGGCAATGGAAAAGATTAGGCTTAACGGTGGCAAAACTATCTTTATGCATTAATTACAGCTAAAGAGCTTCCAGATGTGACCATCTGCCCCAGACACATCCATTTTACTCAATAGGAACAACTACTTAACACTTTTAAGGTGGTTAAACCTCTTTAGATGGCTGTTTTAATTTAAGATGCAGGAGTTAGACTTACTGATCATAGTCCTGCAGAACAATTACATTTTCTTTTCCAAATGCCTATTGTCAGCTGTTGCCCTGCTTACTATGGTGCCTTGGTGGTACAAGCATGTGCAGGGAGCCTCATTGCACAAAAACAAGGCTTCCATGCATGTATGTCCAGTTGTTGACACATAAGTGATTATAGCTGGAGAAGTGGATCCATAATTTCTGTCTTTCTGCTAGTCAGCAATTGCTAAGTTTAAAGGGGGTTATTCACTAAGGTGCGAATTCGACTGTCGAATTTGCAAACAGCGGATTCCCATAGCAAATCCGCAACAATTTCCCCATTGTAAAGTCGCTACAATTTTTGAATGTTAAGATTGTGACAATTTTCCCATAATAAAGTCACGACCGTGACAATATTCTCATTACAAAAACACGACTGCGACAGTAGCAGCCTATTGCGACTGGCGAATTCTCACCTATATGCAACAATTCAGACTTTAGTGAATAACTCTCTAAGTCTTTATCCCTGCAGTCCATGAATTTGTGTCTGTAGGTACCATACCTACCCCATGTTACCTACTGGTTTGAAAAAAAAAAATTGTTTTTTTTTTGTTTTTGTTCAGATGGTTATTCCTATGAAAGGAAAGCAATCGAGAGCTGGATCAGCAGAAAAAATAGGACAAGCCCCATGACTAATCTTCCTCTTGAGAACCTCCTGTTAACTCCCAACAGGACATTAAAAATGGCCTTGAACCGCTGGCTAGAGACAAAAAAAGTCATAGTAAATAAGCCAAGATTGGACCATAAAGGTAGTCCTGGTGGTCTTTAACAACCAAGATGGTCTCCTCAGAGTAAAACCTGGACTCTTAGAATTTAAAACAAAAAATCAATATTAAATCACTGACCACAATCTTTTAGATGGCTGCTCATTCTTGATTTATCAGACCTGATATGTAGGATATGAGAATTCTGGGTAATTTGAAGGACATTGGTCTAATATTTAATTGTATTTTGGTTATTAGCAATCACTTTTCCAGCTTTTCTTCCCACAAATCTGTACAGAAAAGATGAAATATTTTCTCCCAAATAAATACTTGAATCGCATTTGTCACATTTGACTCTCAGAATGGCATTGTTATGGGACGCTGGGAAATACATGACTGCTTAAAGGAACACTATGGCCAAAATTTAAAAAAAATACATTTAATTATTTGTTACTTACTAACTTTTACTAAATGGTTTAAAAAATAAAAATAAAAATCTTACCTGTAAAGAAGTGCTGTGATGACATGCAAACTCTTCCATGTGACAGAGGAAATGCCGGTGCGGGGCTTCACTGTTAGTGCGATTAGAGAGGGCTGCATTTCTCAGAGGAGATCTGCAGACTCGGGACGCTGTAGAGTCGCCGGCAGAAAATTAAGATGGAGTCTACAACAAGGTAGTGATGTACAGCACTTCTTTACAGGTAAGAATTTTATTCATTTATTTTTTAAAATAGATAATAAAAAGCATTTAGTAAAAGTTAGTAAGTCACAAATAATTAAATGTACTTTTTTAAATTTTGGCCATACTGTTTCTTTAAAGTTAAACAAGTTTGAGGTGCAATTCACACCACCTGTCAACATAACCTAATAACAAAGCACTTATGGTAAAAAAACAAAAAACAAACAAACAACTTTTCTTCTTTTTCATTAATCTAAAAACAAAATGGAGTTTTGTTATTATATATATATATATATATATATATATATATATATATATATATATATATATATATAGCCTCAGCATCTTCAGTAGCCCAGTACATACTAAGGGGTACCTACTCAACAACACATCACATAGTTTACAGACTTTGCTGATACATGGTAAAGTGTAAACCATCAATAGAAAGAAAGACCCTGTTCACAAGAGCTTACAATCTAAGTATGTTACATGAAACTAAGCATACAATATACCTTTTGTTGTCTCCATTTTGATAAAGGTGTACATGAAAATTAGCAGTGATCATTTGCTCCGAGAGCTCCTGGTTCACCCAACATTGCTTTTATCTCTATTACAAGCTCATAAGACTTACCATGAGTATTGCTACAAAACA
Source organism: Pipa parva (assembly GCA_019650415.1). NCBI lineage: Eukaryota > Metazoa > Chordata > Amphibia > Anura > Pipidae > Pipa > Pipa parva. Next base: position 3,348 of record WMED01020723.1, read on the forward strand.
AAAACATTCCATTAAACAGCATCAATAAGGACAGGTACAAACAAGGGTTGTTTGGGGTAATCAGTTTCTTAGTGATTCTTTTCAGTATAAGGTTCCAGCAAACTAAATTCTACACCTGTCTGCGCAATCCACCCATAGATTTGCATTTAAAGAACCCTATTTTGACTTTGCTAAGTGATCAGTCAATAACTTAAATAAAATAAATAAAGACAATAGAATTCCTGGAGTCACTAACACTGGGGAGGTTACTATTAATACTTGAAAAATACATTTCCATAGGTTACTATTAATCTCAACTACTAATTCCAGTAAAATATCTTGGTGCTTTGCATCATGCAAATGAACTCGGCTTCCATATGATTGAATGCATAATTCACTATATGTACTACAAACTGAAATCCGAGCAATTATACAGATTTGTTTCAAAATCTCTAATGCATATCCTGATGATAGATTTCCCTTATCTATACTTATAAGTCAAATCTCAATGTCAGAGCTGTCTCGTCCTCAGACAACTGTGTGTGAAGTGGGGAAGGGGCAGTTCTGAATTTGTATTTCTCACAAATGATTAGTATAAATCATAGTGTAATAATAACAGTATTAGGTTTGCTAATAGAACATTTATAAAAATAATCTTGTTTGTACCTTGCCTCCTATATTATAGCAGGCACTATACCATAAGAATTCCCTTCACTGCCACCATGTTCTAAATAGTCACCCACTATGACTTGATACCTGGCTATTATGGCTTTATGTCTCGTTTTCCTTGTCTGTTATTTGTAGATAAAATTCCAGTTGGGTCTGGGTAATTAAACTATTCTTAGTAAGGATAACCTATTTCTTTTAGAGACTTTAGTTCCTTTTTATACAAAACAATGACAATGCCCGACTTTTTTTGTATTTATTTAAGAATGTAAATATATTTAAATATTTTAATTTGAATACAATTAATTGAAACAATGCCACTGGGTGGGTGAGTTTATGGGAGGTTTGGGACAACAGATAAAACATAACACATTGCAATAATAATCAGGAACTCATCTTAAAAGAACTTTGTTAAAGCACTCTGTAATAATAACGGTCATTAAAAAATTAATTTTTGATATTACTGATCCTTTAAGAATTTAACAAAGCCTGTTTCACATAACCCTGTACTTGCAGATGTGCTTACACCCTACATTGTTTCCAGTTTTAAAGATGTCTTGATCTTCATCTTTCTTCTAATCAGCCAGATGATTTTCTGTACATATATAATATGTATTACAATATCTATATCATCTGTATCTGCTATCTTAATTATGTTATTAAGCACATTCATGTCTACAATATTAAAATGAATTTTTCTGGAGACTACACCATTACTTTTGTGTATTTGCGATACTTCTTCTCTCTTCCCAGGTAAATGTGTTATAATGAATGCAGTTGTTTTATGTCTGTTCTAATTTTAAATAATTTGAATTTGTATATATTTTCTTCATCATGGGGCAATCAATTGTTTTCTGATCTACATAAATAGCCCCTCAATTACCAATCTAACCACCATTTCTCCTTACACATGCAGCGAAAGGGTAAGTTAAATCTTCAGCTCATTTTATTTTAATATGTGGCTGAGCTGGAAGAGTTGATATGACCAGGATACCACATTGCTGCACTATAGCTCTGAGTGCAGTCATCCTCTGTTTACCCCTTGTTTAGCCACAGGAGGTCCATGCCCAAGAGTCTATAGATTTCCCAACAGAGGCTCCAGAATTCAGGTTTATTCTGCCTATGGTGATCCCCTCTGTTCCCCTATCCAGAGCTACTAACTGGCAATAGCTACTACAAGAGAAGCCCAAGGAAAATACAGTATATAGTGAATATAGATACTTTTACACAAAAAGACTGCACAGAACTACATCACTATACACAACAAGAGCATTCATAGTTATTATATATTACATCTGTGCTTCCAACTAAAACTTCTCAATCGTTTATAGAAATGTGTTATTTAACATGTATTATCTAAAATGCCATATAAAATAATGAGATTGGGCAACAGCATCAGACTGGCCTACTGGGAATATTCTGGGTGGGCCCTTTCAGCGGGACCACTCAGCAGGCCTGACAGGGACAGGACTCCCTCTCTCTGGCACACTCATGTAGTGTTGTATGTCACGTGACGTGGGGGGCAGAGCTTACTGGTGGACCCAATAAACCCCCAGTCGAACATAGCTGGGTTAGGCCTGTTTAACAACATGGCTGCTCTCAGTAAATATAAAAACAGAAAGTAAACAATAAAATTCATGAGTTTACCTTTAAAGGTAACCGTTTTACAAGTGCTGTACAGTGATACCTCGGTTCTCAAACGCCTTGACTTTCGACCAAATCGGTAGGAAATTCGAGAAAATTTTGTCTTGGAATCCGAACAAATATTTGGAACTCGAACAGCCGAATGGCATTTTCAGCATCAATACAAGTCAATCTGCAATACAAGTCAATCTGTTTTGGTTCTCGACCAAATTTGGTTCTCAACCGCACTTCCAGAACGAATTATGTTCGAGAACCGAGGTATCACTGTATTTGAATAGCTGCTTTGCCAATCTGAATTGGAATTTGTATTCTTTTTTTTTTTGTGTTAATGATCCTTCAAATGACTTATTTAAGGAAAACAAATGCAAGATAGACCTTACTATTAATAGCCGGGGGCATTTTTTCTCTCCCAGTGTTGGCATTTAGTGCATATACAGTTTTTTTCCCCCTATAAGCTGTTTCTTTTTTTCATTTATCTTTTATGACTCATACACTTAATCATTACAGGCTTGGACCTTTGGCAACAAATAAAAGATGAAATTAAACTGCAATTGCTTCTATCATATGTTTTTTTATTCCTTATGGAAATACAGTAGATGTGCAAAACCAGGTTACAAACCAATGTACTTCAGATATTTTAAGCTGTAAAAATAAATAAGCTACATAGAGATACAGATAGGTGAAAATCCTGATACATTATTGTACATGAAACATATACATTTATGTCCTTTGCTAAACAAAGAGTAAAGAGAACCTGTTTCAGAAAACAATTAGTAAAAATACACAGAAATGGAAGGGTTTTGTGTCATTGAAAACAATGGCGTAGATAACATTTTCGCTTTGTCCCATTTAAAATGCACCATACAAACAAAATTTCAAACAAAATCATTGCTGCTTATTTATATCCACAGCCAATATACTAACCAAAATATATACCCACTCTGATTTCTACTCTGTACCTTTTCTCTCTGAATGTACAAGTATTTTATAATATAGCACCTTAAAGGTGTTCTCATTAAGAAAATAAAGTGCAGTAATTGTTAGAACTGATATTTTTGCATATAAGTCAGTGCAATAACCCAGCATGGCTGAAGCTTTAAACGTGCATGCGTTATAATAAGGCTACCAATAGACTGCTTATCCTTTTAATATTGTTACATGTACATACAAAAATGTACTACCCAAACTTATTTTATATAAAACAATATACTTACATAAATTATATTCCAATCTGCACAATGTGACCCCTTTTTATTTGCTTTTATAAAATATATAGAGAGGTTAATGATTGCATTATAAATTGTTCATTTACATACCAGTTACATTCACCCTCACTGGGATTAAAAACATTTCTGCCAGAGGGGTCAGCAGTCCAAACATATATTTCAGAAAATGTGTAAATTCTCTTTGGATACTGAAGCACACAGGACACAAATCTTGGATTATAGAATCCAACACCCTAGTTAAGGCACCTAATAATCCCCTCATTGTCTGCTTAATAAAACATAAAAACAGACTTTAACATTACAGAGCTAAGAGCTTATTAATGACATGCACTTTTTTTTTTTCTTTTATAGTTTTGAAGAAGGCACCAGCACATATTCTAACACTGATTTTTCCAGTTATAGGTTACAATGAATGAATCTTACTGGCCCACATAATAGAAGGTATGCTCTCTAGTTGTGAAGTGACCATTCACTGGCTCAAATCATAATATTTCAACTAACCTGATGGTGAATGTATCATTACTTTTCAAACAAGCCTACTTACTCTATACCGGAATTATTCAAACAGTAAGCCGTATACAGATGGTTATAGGGCTGGGCATTCATGCCAGCAGCTAAACAATTAAATCATTCATTGATGGCAGTGTATGTGGTTTGGCCATGACTGCACACATATTTACAAGATCAGTCATTGGCATACTGGATTTACTGTCCGAAAGAGCAGGAATTCAGCTGACACAGCCAAATCATTTGAAATGGTTGTTTTAACTGGTATAAACTGAATGAACTTCTACCGACTTAGGTCTGTGCAACAGACAATCCATTACATGCTTATACCTGTTTATACATACATGTAACAAGATCTTTAGTCTATGGCTTGATTTTCCAAATGTCTTCATGGCTTAATACAGGCATTATGTTCAGAGAGGACGGGTCATTTTCCCAATGCACGAGTCAAATGTGTAGGATCCAGAAACAAATGAAAGTTCTCACAAAATAGCAAAGTGTCTGTTTTTCTTGGTCTTGCTATAAATGTGCTGCTGGAACTGACCCCTGCACAAATACTAAATGTGAAAAGGATGTAAGGCATTAACCACTACTTAGTCAGATAGCCATTGGGGTGCCAAATCCTACTGCAATAAATCTCCCAGCATCCTTTAACTGCCTGGGCATATGGTGATGTTTAGCAGCTGACAGATTCACAGATTTCAACTGCACATGCCAGTGCAACAGAGTAAATCATTAGCCAGGGGCACTACCAATCTACATCAGAGCTACAGAAATCCCTCGGATATCCTTAAAAACTATCTGGCAAATGGTTTTCACCTAAAACCCTAAACCACTGGCTTTCCAGCTGCTATCTACATAGAGCAATTAGCATCCCATCTTTACAAGTGACAAAGAGTTGCAATCTGCCAGTACATACAAAGGGGGCATACAAGGGTCCCAAACAACTTTTTTAAAATCTGTGTAGTTTAAATATCAAATTTATTATATTAAATATTGCCAATTTGTGTAAAAAGTTTCAAAGCCTCTTGAAGGTCTGCAACCTACTCTTTACTCCACTTCCTGATCTGGCTTAACCTGCCAACCCTCACTAAGTCCCTTCTCCACTGAATCAGAGCATGTCATCAATTTGTTTTCTTTCAGTTCAGGCTGCAGGCTCCCTTTTCAGTAATAATGTGTGTAATAATGATAATTAACGAAATGATATCATTATTTGAATAAACGATCTGTTTTGAAAAAAGCTTAAAGCTAAATACTACTTTTTATTGGACTAAAAACACGATCTGGAACCTCACAGTAGTAATTCAGAGCAGAGAAATGTAGTCTCTCTAATATCCGCTTTATGTAATCATACAGCCTGAGAAACAGATCAAGTTGATAAACAGGGATCTGAAGATTAATTTAGACTTCCAGGCTTCGTGTATAACATTTTTCTTATTTTAAAATGACATACATTCGGTAACAACAGTGTTAGAGATGCGCTTTCCTGAAAAGAAATGATACATTGTAACTGAGAAGCAACCGACTTGAGGTTTTGTGCTGTCAGTGTGTTTATGGAGTCCTGTAAGGCCACATCCACACCCAAACGATTGTTAAGAGCTCTGTGAATTACACATTCAATAAAAAAAAGTAAGGTTATGGCCATTAATCATATAATGTCAAAAGTGGATACACTTGTTCATGTCACACATTTGACTCTATGAATGATCGCTTTGGTTTAGTGGAAGGTACAGAACTTGAATTGGTTTCCTTAGATAAAAAAGACTGCAATCTTGACACTGTATCTGGGTATGACTGTGGAGCAGCTTTGGCAATCCTTGGATCCTGCAAAAATCCAGACTTCTGGCACTTTCCTTCATCCATGCCATTATGAATATTTTCTCCAGATGAATTCGGCATTGTTTTGTTTTGACTACCAAAACCAGGTACCTGCCTGGCTGTAGGCTTATCAAAAGTTGATCCCTGGGCAGTTCCAAAAGGTGAGCTGCTGTTTTGGAAACCATCCAAGGCTTGGGTATGCCAAAGACGACCTGGCTGAGTGTTCTGTTGCAAAGATCTGGCTGCTTTATCCATAATTCCCATAAATGGAATATTCCGTGGCCTGTGTTCAGCTGTTCCAGCTTGTGTCTGGTTTAACTTAATCTCTTTACTGCGTACATCGGGTAATTTAACACCTTCAGAAAAACTGTTACTTGAGATTATGCCATTAGATGACATTTTCTTTATTTCTGCTACGAAACTTACCCCAGTAGTTTTTCCACTATTAGGTATTTGGGCTTCCTGTGCCTCAAAGTGACCTATCAGTTTTTCTGTTTTATTGCTGCTCTTAAATGAGCTAGAAGCCTTATATGAAGGTCCAAACTCACTGGTACACCTCTGGATGCCATTCCCCGATACCACCTTATCACTATATGTAGAGGCATTACCTACAGTGGAAGAATCAAAGAATGCCATATTTGCCCCATCTGTGTGGAATCCACTGTGACTTGATGAAGTTGAAGAGCTTTTCAAAGATCCAGAACTCACTGTTGTTAAGGTTGAAGGTCCAAAAGTTTTTGAAGCACAAGAACTGTTTCCATTCCTCGAGACTGACTGCAAAGAATTCATATGCTGGTTAGTTTTCACAATCTGAGCTTGTTTTGTGGGTGGTTTCACTAGTGCTTGCTGCAAACATACATTTTTATTGGGATTTTCCACTGGGGATTCAGGTCTGTATTTCTGACTAATATGTTCTTGTAATCTGTTGTTGCTGTTCGTGGGGATATCTGTCATCCGTGGGGATAACTGATGATTATCATTGTTCTGTGAGCATTCCTCCTCTTGGATCTCCTCAAAACTTACTGGGCTGCTCAAGGTTTCTCCAACAGGCTCTTCCTCATGGTCCGATTCATGATGTGATTGTGTGGGGGGCTGAAATTGCTTCTGCTGGGTCTTTTGCTGCTGCTTGAATTCTTCTTCTACACGGGAGAGAAGTCTCTTTATTTCCTGGTTGTTTGGACATAATTTCAAAGCCTCTTGAAGGTCTGCAAGAGCTGCAACAAATTGCCTACAGAAAAAAGGAAACAGAAATATAAACGTCTGTTAAATACTGCTTGATCTTTGTAACTCATACCAGAGAAAAAGATTTAAAAAACTCACAGATGCATTTATTTAAAAAAAAAAAAAATAAATAAATAAATAAATAAATATATATATATATATATATATATATATATATATAGCACACACAATATTTGAACTAGTATCTTTGGTTTTCATGCAAATGCTGTGCTGCATTCCTGTTACAAGCCAAGCACTGACTGGTTGCTATGGGTTACTAGAACGCAGTAAACAACTATGTCTGAATTCCCTTGCAAGTTATCTTAGTTTGAGGAGCTTGTAACAGTTACATCAGGGATGTAAGTGTAATGGTTGTGCACGTGTAGGCTGCGTGGAGAAGGAGGCTGTGGTAGATCGTATCCACAGGGACTTGGCGCAAGCTATACCCAAGGCGCGGAGTCTAAGGTAAACCCTGGTATTCACCATTGACCCCCACAAGGGGATGTGGGCTTCGCTGCAGGGAATACCCAGGTCGCGGTCCATAGGATAGCTGTCCACTGGTGGATAAGGAAGAGATATCAGGAACAAGCCAAAGGTCGAGGCAGGCAGCAAGGATCAAAGTCTAGGTACAAGCCAAAGGTCAGGGCAGGCGGATAACAAGTGTAGTCAAAACAGGCAGGAGTCAAAACCGGAATATCTGGAAACAGACAAATAACAGAAGCCACAGAATAACCTAGCAGGTTTTATATTCGGGCGCAGACTGAACATGGAAGTGGCCTTATCAAGGCAGTTTGGCGGGAAAAGTTGTGCACTGGAAAATGACGCAACTACTGAGCAATCCTGCGACTGAACCATGTGCGAACACCGGAAGACCCGGTAGGTACTTTTCCTGACAGTAAGAGAACGTACTTGGGATGCTGGAATTTCAGCCGATATACGAAAGGAAACTAAACTAATAACATATTAGAAAGGTTTTTGTTTTGGGATAAAAATATTAACATCTAAAATCACTTTAGCACCAAAGTATTCACCTGATCATTCACACAAAAGGCTAGTGTCAAAGTATAGTGGAAGTGTAGTTAAGCTGAAAGTTTAGAAATCTTTTACCTGCTGCTCCTTTTAGCCCGTGCTCTGGCGTAATATGCTTCATGGCATTTGGGTTTCAGTTCCAGTGCTTTGGTAGCAAACTCCTCAGCCATTCCAAAATCCTTTATGCAGATAAAGAGGGAACTTGTTACTTTACTACACTTGTGCATCTGTCTCTACTCATTCTCTCCTGTTACTTGGTATAACCCAAACTCCAGACACAGGCAACACTATGTGTTAATATTGCAAAACCAAAACAAGACATGTAACTGGAATTAGTGAGGTAGAAAGCTTGCATTATGCCTTGTACATCCAACATTTACAGGTCTGAAAACACTGGGGTGGAATAAAGATCCTATACCTGAGATTCCCCCATATTAGGAGAAACAGATGAGGGATCCATAGACTCCTGCATTTCAGGCTCCTGAAAAACAATCAGCATGATCTAGGGCTCATTGGGCCTATTGCTCAAAATAAAACACCATAGTGAGCTTAAAAATGCTAGGAAAACCTGGATTCATTTACTAACCCTAGAAAGTACTGGGACAGCTGCATTTCCTTACCAACCCCTAGAGAATGCTGGGATAGCGGCATTTCCTT
>WMED01020726.1:0-12094 GCA_019650415.1 Pipa parva
GGTGGGTGCAAGACATAGGAACCCTCCTCTCAGGGGTGGGTGCAAGACATAGGAACCCTTTATCATTATTTATTAATTCACCAGCTCTGGCTTGCTTTAGACACCCCATATACACTTACATGTTTTTTTATCTTTATTTTTTTACACTATATTTATTAGGACCCCGTTTGAGTGCAATCTTTCTTTTTCTAGTTTTCAAATGACAGTGTTTTTGATGGCCATTTTATAGAAATGTCGATAGGTCATTCACATTTGTGTCCAGCGTGAGTAATTAAATGCATCTTAATCAATCTGAACAGGGTCAAAGTGATGCTTTGAATCTTTGGAAAGTAGCACAAGTGATCAGATCCCCAGGAATTGATCAGAAACATATAGAATGGTGGAAGGAAACAATGAAACTTCTACTTCTGCAACTGTTAGGCTGGCCACAGAGGGATTCACTTCTTCAATTCCAATTTTTTTTATTATCATTTGCAAATCAGTTAGCTCGAAATGGGAGTAATTCCTGTAAATATGCTTTCTTTGTTTTAGCACTTGCTTTTAAAAGATTGTTTAAATCAACTGGTCATTCATTCCATACACACCAATGTGTCATTTATAAATTCATAAATGATCATTTATTTGATGGTGAACAATGACAACTTTGCAACATGTCTAATTCATTTAACATGTATCATTTATTGTCTCTATCTTTAGTGATTTAAACCATGTATGGCCAGCTTTTATGTATGGGTGATAAAAGTGCTACCATTAAGGCTAGGTTCACAAACAGAATATATACACTGTACATTTTAGAAACACGCGTCTAAAAAATATGCCACGTTTTGCAGTCTAGTGTATTTTGTACATGTCTATTGTACTTACCCTCCTTGGCATACACGGCTCCTCCTATCTAGCCACATTTGTCTGTGGCATATATATATGCCTCTAAAAAATGTGACACGAAGTGTTCCGGCATGCGTGCGCTTACTTCATACGCTAGTGTGGCCAGCAACAGATAAGTCCCATACATTTCCATGACTCAACTTTTTGTTTTTTATGTGCAGTGAATATACGGCACACATAAAAATGTTAGTGTAAACCTAGCCTAAAGCTTAGCGGCAGGTACTATGGCAGAGGTGCAGGGAAGGTAGATTTAACACTGGGTATACTGAGTGATGCACCCTTGCTGAGAGCTCTTGATGCCTCATTGACAAAAGTCCGAATTCATGTACTGAATTCACTTTGCTACAATTTGAGTCGCGTCACCAAAATAGACATGAATTTGATTCTCAGAATTATTACACTTGCCAAACAGGTGGATAGCGACGAACGCTATTGGATTTGTAGTGTGGCATAGTCAGGTAGATAGAAGTAGGATGAGAAGTCATGCAGAGTGATATGAATGAAGGGCAGTGATGTCAGTCTCACCATATCCCACTAACTGTAAATGTCTAGGCCATGTGTTTATTTAGTTGCAGTCACCATTGTCACTTTTGAATGAATAGTCACCTTACACAACACTCGAGCTCTGTCTTCAAACCCCCAATTCGCCAGTCTGAAGTGGAGAAGTCAAAAAAGTGAATTTGAAGCAGTTCATCTAATCACATTTGCACCTTTGCACCACTCCACTGCTTAGTCAATAGTAGAAGTACCCAAGTGATACAGAGAGCTCCGTAAGTTCGTAACCAGCATTATTACCCAAATTGGTTGTGTATTCGCCACTTTGCAGAGTTTAGTCAATAAGCAAACATAGGGAAGTGGTGAATAAATGCGAACTCACAACTCTACGCGACTATTCGGATTTTTGTCAATGAGGCCCTTGGTGTCCAAGTGGATCCAACCAACTCTAACAATTGTGACATACAGAATGAAGTTGCTAGTTAAGGCTGTTGAGGATGCTGAGAATTCTAATATATAACAGCTTGAAGCCATACATTTGACAAACCCAACAGAAAAATAAACAATTATCTTAACACAGCCTCATTCCATTCCAAAGAGCTGAGTTAATCTTTTTTTTTAATACAATATGCCATTTAAATATAAATAATATTTGCTGATAAGTTACAGGCATTTTAATACACTTTAAAAAATGTTTATTTAAATATAACCTGAATCTGTTTATATAAATTATTTCTATTTAAATTTCAAACTGGTTCGTTGTCTTGGTTTGTCCTTATACATCTAGGTAGATTAATCCAAATGTAATTATACATCAATACCAAAAATTTATTTTAATATAAATGTTGGTTTTACATTTATGGGCGAAATTTATTAAACTCGGAAAGACCGCTCTCGGTCTTTTATCACGCGAGATCTCACATTGGTCTCACAAGAATACCGCGTGAGTTTTTCAATCTCGATTTTTCGATAAAAAGGTAGCCATACTACGAATGTAAAGTATGGGGCTACCTTTCCATTGAAAAATTAAAAAAAAAAAAAATAGAGATCGAAAAATTGAAAAGCTCTCGTGGTAATCTTGCGAGAGCAATGCGAGATAAACTCGGAAAGATCAAGGGGGGTTCTTCACTAAAGTCTGAATTGTTGCGTATAGGTGTGAAATCGCCAGATAAAGATAGTCGCAATAGGCTGCTACTGTCGCAGTCGCGTCGTTATGATGAGAATATTGTCACAGTCGCAACTTTATTATGGGAAAATTACTATGGGAATCCTCTGTTTGCGAATTTGACAGTTGAATTCACACCTTAGTGAATAACCCTCTCAAGAGTGCTCTATCCAAGTTTAATAAATTTAAACATCTCTTTTTTCACTGAGGCTATTCCCCTCTTCTTCACGTTCTTTTATAAAGGTTACTTATGGATGGACCTAAAACTTTGATAACTATAGGATATAATAGTCCAACGCTGATCCTATAATAGATAAGCAGTGTTGATAAGTGTTCACTGCCTGTAGCATCTCCACAGCTAATCAGTCAGAAACAGTTGTGGTTTTCAGAAGGATCACGCTGGGTTGAATACTTTTTCAAAGTATTGAACTTTTAAACCGTATATTTATTTGTTTTCAGTTGGCAATATAATAGCAGGCAAATAAGTAAACAGCCGCAGTCAGAAATAATTGTGAAAGGGGCATTGTAATACATACGTATCTGCAAAAATCTCCCCCCAGCTCACTTAAAGCGGCATACATAGACTTTTATATTAGATCATTTACTAACCTTTCAATAGCTAGGCATAGAGAAATTATGCGGATGAAGGGACCTGTCAGCAAGAGCATAGAATCGTAATTATAATAAGTTCAGTTTAATTATAACATTATTGTAATCAGTTTTCATACAACAAAATTATCCAGTGAACAGATTTGCAATTTAGGAATCACAGTTTTTTTTTTTACTAATTAAATATTGCACTTATATGAAACTGTCACGTATGCCACAACAGTGAATGTATGCGCAGCCTTAAGGAGACAGTCCCGAGAGTCCACAGAACTAAAATGGGCTACTTGGAGTTAGTCACCGAAGTAGTCAGGCAGGGGATCCCAATGGCAGGGTTTAGATAAATGATGTCAAATCAGTGAGTTCACTCCAGTAAGACATAATTATGGGGGTTATTCACTAAGGTGCGAATTTGACTGTTGAATTCACAAACAGCGGATTCCCATAGCAAATCCGCTACAATTTCCCCATTGTAAAGTCACAACAATTTTTTAAAGTTAAGTTTGCAACAATTTTCCCATAATAAAGTCCCGACTGCGACAATATTCTCATTTTAAAGACGTGACTGTGACAGTAGCAGCCTATTGTGACTGTCTTTATCTGGCAAATTCACACCTATACGCAACAATATGGACTTTAGTGAATAACCCCCTTAGTGAATTTACACTTTGGCGAATGATAAATACCTGAAGCTTTATCACATTCGCATGTAAAGAGGTGCAAAGTGTTGCATAACCACCCGTTTGCCATAAACTGTTGAGTTGGACACATATTAATAATGATCCTTGGTAAATAAGCAAAGTTGGAGAAGTAGAAAAAAACTATGCGAATTCCATGTCACATATTGTTGATCATTCCAAAGTTACAAAGAAACCATTAACCATTATTAAACCATAGAAACCAGTTGTAATTTTTTGCTAGAATATTTCAAAATGAATTCATGAAAATAGAAATATACTGTATATATATATATATATATATATATATATATATATATCAGATACGGTATCTAGATAACAGATTCACACATATTAAACCAACATATTTTAAAATGCACAACCGACCGCCCTTGAGGTTTTTTCTGTAATGCTTGAAGCCAGCTCTTCATGTATTTACTTTATTCATCAAAGTTCGAACTGTTGTGTTAATGCCTGTATTCATGTCCATTCGCAACTTGTCCAACTCCGCTTATTCAACAACCTCTGTGATGTGACAAATTCGCAACCAATTCTGACACTTACTTCAATCGTGGACTTACGGAGCTCTTTTTCGTGCGGTGCACAGGTTATTCGGCTATTCAGCATGCAACACAGTGTGTTGAAGGGGCAAATTCTGCAGGGAGTACTGCTCTGAATTCACCTGTTTGCCTTCGCCAGATCAGAGTGGCGAATTGAGGGGTGTGATGGCAGGGCTCCAGTGTTGCATAAGGCAACTGTTCATTCAAAAGCAACGATGGTGACTGTGACTAAATGAGTCTCTACTAAACAACAGCTAGGCACAAGATGACATAAAAATAATTATTTTTTACTTATATACAGTTAGTGGGATATGATGAGACTGACGTCACTGCCCTTCACTGGAGTTCACCTCACTCCGCATGACTTCTCATCCTACTATTGTGTGACTGACTACGACTCACAACGCAAGTGACGCCATCTGTCACTCTCTACTGCTTCATGAATAAGGAGAAGTGAATTTGCAACTTCCTAATTGTATTGACGTGAACAGACATGGAGATACTATGCAAGACGAATTCTGACCTTAATGAATAACCCCCATTTAAGTCTTCTGCTCATCAGGGTGTACGGCTCGATGCTATAAGTGGGCTCCATGCTATAAGTGGGCTCCATGCTGTAAGTGGGCTCCATGCTATAAGTAGGCTTCATGCTACAAGTGGGCTCCATGCTATAAGTGGGCTTCATGCTATAAGTAGGCTCAATGCTTCTATGAAAATTCTGGTGTGATTAGGTGTGGCTGCACGACTATTTATTTACTTCAGGAACTTATGCTCCAGTCAATTTTCTAACCAATATCTAAGCTGGTTACTACTGTATTTACTACAGTATGCTGCCGAATCATTTTCTATGTACTGACCCAACCTAATTATGACTTTTGTTTTACTCTCTGGTTTCCCCCCTCTGACTACGTTTTTATTTGTGTTTGACTCTCTATTCTTTAGTTTTATGACCTTTGGCCTGTTTACATCTTGTCCCCCTGCCCTGACCTTAGTATGAAGCCAACCTCCTACTGTTGGTCATTCTGTCCTTGTTACAGTCTTCAGGAAAGTCACAATGTTCCACAGCAGAAAGTCTGGAGCTCCACAAATGAATCAGTGAACTCTGGTTCAGTGTTTCACTAAGTGGAACAGGTAACAGATTATCAAATATGGGGTTAAAGGGGGTAATTCACCATTGTGCAAAGTGAGGTCCAGATCCTTTGCCTCACCTCGCACATGGTGTTATGCGCTCGCTGATGTCCTGCACGCGGACATCAGCGAACGCTTTAAAGGGATTCCAGTCTCGGCGAGGCAACTCTTTTGGTCTTGCTGAGACTGGAATCCCTTTAAAGCATTCGCTGATGTCCGCGTGCAGGACATCAGCGAGTGCATAACACCATGTGCGAAGTGAGGCGAAGGATCCGGACCTCACTTTGCAAAATGGTGAGTTACCCCCCCAAAGTCTTTCAACTATAATTAAGGGTTGTATGAAGGCAGTGTAGGGAGTCTTGAGGGACATCCTGTTGGGTGATAGCCCATTGGTCAATCCAGATTCCTTCTGCATTCCATGCCAATGGAGTACACCTGACTTAAATACTTATCTATTAATCTGTTAATAAAAGTTACATACAACAAAGGATATTTCAAAAGACCATTTTAGACTTTTGATTTTGCTGTGTTTCACCCTGTTTCAATTAAAAAAAAATTATTGTTGATAAATATCAATCTGTTTAGAGCAGTACACTTTGAAGTGTTTTCCTATTAGGCGCACCTTCCATTTAAGATCTATATCGATATCCTTTTTCACCGGGAATATTTTTTCAACTGTTGTAAAGTCAAATGACCAACGCCACAGCTTTTTAAATAGGGGAAAAAAAAAACCAATATCGATAAAAAAAAAAACACTGTGTCTTCACCTTTAACTATCTGAAATGTTTTTTTTTTTACTTTTATAAATATCCCCTTAGTGTTTAATTAAGAGTCTTTGGTAACACTTTGTTTCACTACATTTAAGTGGGTCACACATACCCTTGAGAAAAGTTGCTTGTGAACAGGGAGTAATTTAGCACAGCGGGTACGGCCAGATATATGTCATTTTCTTTATGATCCACATGAGATTGTGAGAGCTCCATGTAGTGATTCATCCTAGCATAACATAAATATAAATAGAGAGAAAAAGAGAAGGAGAATCGAGCACTCACATTTCAGTCATCTGTAAATTCATAAGGATTGCTGGACAGTCAAAATGCATTGAATGAGAACCAGAAATTTTGGTGTGCCCAGTGACTGGTATCTGAATGTGTTTCAAGGGGACGTCAAAAGATGTTACGGGGTTTATTCATCAGAGTAAAAATTTGAATGTCGAACTGAACTCTCATTGCTTTGGATTGCTACACCCTGATTCTCTACTGCTTATTCATTAGAGGATTCCCATAGGGAAGATGCATACAATTCAGTAGCCATTTCTTGCATAGCATGACATAGTCAATCAGACAGTAGGAGCACTACCATCGGCCCCTTAATTCACCCCAAATTTTCCCATAATTCACCACAAAGTAAAACTGGTAAATATGACACAATAAGACTTGTCGAATTTGATACTGCGCCAGATTTCATTGCTTGATAAATGTGCAAATTACCTGTGCACACGGGACTTTTGCAGAAACTTGCACATAACAACCGCCCACCTTCTCCATAAAAATACCCAGACCTCCTCTTTAGCCATCTAAAAATTATTCAATGCAGGCAAGTTTCATAAAAAGGTATATGAAACTTTCATTAAAATAAAAACATAGATATCATTTTGGCAAAATCCACCAAAACAGGGCAACCATTGCCTCTTTCCCAACTATATAGATTTTTGTCAAAAATAATGCAAAGTGCCAGTTATGGCCTGTGACCAGTTTACAGATCGGGCCAGCCTAGGAAGACATGAACTCCTACTACAGTGACAAGCTACTAGAGGATTCATCATATTGGGCTGATGCGTGAAGGAAATTAGCATTAGGAAATAAGACATATTGGATTCCTGAAGACTGTCATGGAGGGGGATTAGGATTCCTGGGAATTAAACGGCATTGAGAACGCCGCTCTCCGTTTTATAAACATTCCATTTCAATCAGTTTTATTCTTTTACCTCGCTCGTGATATTTCATACCTGGGTTGTTAATTATTCATTACTTACACTTTATTCTTAAATAATAACAGCTTATATAACAGCGCCATAGCCTGTCCTATTACTGAGTCTGTGTTTTGGTTTGGTGAGAAAATTCATTTCTCAGCTTATGTATTTATTGGTATATGTGTTTCCTGTGTTTTACCTGTATGTGTTTTCCAATAAAACCCGCAGAGATTCTTTAGTTTATTATCTCAGATCTTAGTCCTTCCCTTTAGTTCTCTTCCAAAATCGGTTTACTCCCTTTGGAATATTTTTTCTTGTTTCCTTATCAATATATATATATTTTATTTTGAATGAAGAGGATTCAGAAACACATAAATAAAGGTTTTGTTTAAGAAAGCTTTAGATATAAATTTTACAAGACTGTAAATCTTATTATTCTAGTGCCATCAACTACTACACTATTAAAATTCCCAGGCCACACAAGGAGGTTTTCCAGTCTTTTATGAAGCGGTTTTTTTAAGAACTTCAGCACATTTTTTTGTCCAGATTTTTATCACCTTATATCTCCATTAATTCCTGCTGTTTCACATGAAGACTGTAAAACATTTTACAAAGTAACATAGTTTTTAAGGTTGAAAAAAAAAAAGACACAAGTCTATCCAGTACAGCCTAATATCCTGCAATGTTGGGGCCTTATTGACTAAAGGATGAATTCACCTGTTGAATTCACCTTGCTACAATTCGAGTCGCATTGCTAAAATAGATGCAAATTCCCTTCTCATTATTGACTAAGCGAAGAATGCACTTGTCGACCAGGTGGACAGCAGCAGTCGCTGTTGCATGTGTATTATGGTGTATTCAGGTGTATAGAAGTAGGATGAGAAGTCATACAGAGTGAGGCGAATACATCAAGTGAAGGAAAGTGACATCAACTCATCATCTCCCACTTATTTGTATTCTGTAAATATTTTATTTCTATGTCACCTTGTCCCTAGGTCATGCTGTCACTTAGTCACCATTGTCACTTGTGAAGAAATAGTTGCCTTATGTAGAACTGGAGTCACTTTGCCACTTTGCAGAGTTTGCTCAATAACTGAACATAAGGTAGTGGAGAAAGGACACAAATTCAGAGTTCTATACGACTATTCAGACTTTTCAGAATGTGGCCCTTGATCCAGAGGAAGGCAAAAAAACCCATAAGGCAAAGACCAATTATCCTCTTATTAGAGAAAAAAATTCCTTCCCAACTCCAGTAAATTTATTAAACTCGGAAAAGCCTTTTTCGCTTTTCCAAGTTTAATAATTTGGGAGAACAGTCTGAAGTTTCTCATGGTAAGTATCGCGAGGTTTGCTTCAATTGATACTTGCCGTGAGAAACTTTTTTTTATTGAATATATCCATGGAAAGGTAGCTATACAGTATGGCCAAAACGGCTTTTCTGAGTTTAATAAATTTTGCCCATGTGGCAATCAGAATAATTCCCTGGATTGAAATCCCACCTCCAGTTATCCAGTTCCCAAAACTTGTAATGTACTTACACTGAAGGATCAGAATAATTCCCTGGATCAAGATCCCCCTCCAGTTATCCAGTACCCATAACTTGTAATGTACTTACACTGAAGGATCAGAATAATTCCCTGGATCAAGGTCCCACCTTCAGTTATCCAATACCCATAACTTATAATGTACTTACACTGAAGGAAAGCATCCAAACCAGTTTTGAAATCTTTAATGGAATAAACCATAACAACTTCTTCAGGAAGAGAGTTCCTGGTGTTTTGTACCACTGAGCCAGTTACTACCCCACTTATACTAACCCACTTACAAAAATTTTCCCCCAGTCCAAGCATTCTCATTTTATGTACCAGCCTTTTAAGTGACATGGCATAAAATGCTTTAGAAAAATCAAAGTATATGACATCCAGTGACTCCCTCCTGACCAGTCTATAACTGACCTCCTCATAGAGTCTAATTAGATTTGTTTGGCAGGATCGATCCCTCATAAACCCATGTTGATATGGAGTTATACATTTTTCATGTAAAGATACTCCAGGATAGCATCTTTTAAAAAGTCTTCAAACATTTTACCCACAATAGAAGTTAGACTTACAGGTCTATAGTTTTCAGACTCACACTTGGGCCCCTTTTTGAATATAGGGACCACATTTACAACACGCCAGTCCTTTGGAACAGTTCCTGTCATTATAGAGTCCCTAAATAGTAAATATAATGGTCTGTTGATGACTTACTTAATTCCTTTAAGACCCTAAGGTGTATATTGTCTGGTTCCAGTGATTTATCTATTTAATCATGTTAAGATAGTGTAGCACTTCATCCTGGGTGCAATTGACCACATATTTCTGGTTAAACATTACCTTTTCTGAATAAACGTTAGGCCTAAAAATGTTGCTCTTTCATAGTAAATAAACTCTAACCCTTTTCATTGAGGAAGACATGGATTGTTCAAATAAAAATCTTTAATAACTTTCTTCACTCATATAGATTTTTAATCTCCTAAACTAAGTGTAGGAAATGGTTATACTCCATTTCCTACCAATATTATATACTTAGAGTGTTTAGCCATAAGTATGGCCTAATATGTAATTTTTAGGAGTTTGGCACTAGTGCCACCTAGTGGAGTTCTGTATTAATATAAAAGTAATGTGATTCATGTTGCAATGACTGGGATACCCCATTATATAAATATAAGTGTTCAGGAAGTATGTAGGGTCTTTAGTTCCAGGCCTTGCTCCAGGGCCTTCCCCGGGGTAGTGAAGATCCATGTCAAAGACAAAGGAAGTTCCCTCACTACCAGAAAAGGGTAGTGGTCCCTCATAGGATTTCATCAAAGCATCTCAAGTGGAGAAAAAGAGCCTTAGGGAATATCCTGTAAGACTGGAGGTGCCTGGATATCCTGGTGTGAAAAAGACCAGGGCATTGTCAGACCTCAGAACAGCAAGTTGAACCCTATGTTTATGTCTAGAGGCTGGAATGCCTGCACTGAGGAGTGAGAGCATCTCCTAATTCCCATTGCGCATCAGAGTAGGTAACTATATACTGAATATATATGAATATGAAGGTTCCCATGTGTGTATATATGTAAATAAACAGTTCTTATTGTGTGGAAGAATCTCTGGCGCTCTTTACTTGAAGCAAAAGGTAAAGGCACTGGTCCAAATGTAAGCGAGGCCTTTGATCCTGAGATGACTGAGTGAACCGTGGATGTGTTTCCCCGAAAGGAGGCAGTAATAGCTAAAGAAGTTAAAAATAGCGTTACGTAAGCCACCTCACTTTTCTTCCATTTCATTTCTATAATAATTCATATTTAGTAGTTTTATAGCACCAAGATCTTCCACAGCATATTACACAGATGAACCATTTCCTCTAGCACCGTACAAAAACATTATATAATGTACGTGTGCGTGTAGAATTTACATGTAACATTCTGTCATTTGTAGACACCAAGTAGCTCCATGACAATATAAAAGCACATGGCTGCAGGCACCAAACCCCCTGTACAAAAACATTGTTTGAATATTTCTTTTTCCAAAAATTATTTTTTCCTATGGACACATTTTTTTTTTTTTTATCAAAATGGGAATAAAAAATCAGAGAAAACTTTAAACATCTCTGGTCGAATAGACTAAGGGAACAACTGCAACAATTGTAACAGGCGATTTTCACTATGCTTTTTTGAACAAAAAAAAAATAGAAGTTTCCATTTCAACAAATAAATGAGAGGAAATGAACCATAAAATGCACGTGAACTTGCAGCAAAATTGGAAAATGTATCCTGTAATGCAAAGAAACAAGTTACCTTCTGTGAAGAAATTCCTGATAATATGAGGAACGTAAAACAGTTTTAAGACAAGGTCAAATGTGCCACTTTGATGTGGATGAGTTTAATGGACTTACCTGTCTTTCTTGAAGGACTAAAGAGTTTGGCCACATGATTTACTACAACATTATGGAGTAAGTTCAGGACACTGTAACCAATAATACAACATTTACAAGTATTGTAGAGTCAAATGATACAAAATGGACGTCTGTTACATTTAATAAGAGACAGGTACATTGACAAGCTGGAATGACAAACTTCTTTTTTTTGCTACAAAGTTGGAAAGTATATAAGGATACCTAGGATAAAAATAATAGTCTTAGTCCCTGTCAATGAATGAACTGGACGCTATTGAGGAAGGTTGGAGAATTAAAGGAGCACTATAGCAAGAATCTGATACTGCCCTTTCTCTTTTCAATGAAACAGACAGGACCTGGAAGTGAAGAGAACCTCAGAGAACCTAACTCTCCCCTTTCCTAATCACCCATAGATTTAACGAGCCTATAGTGTTCCTTTAAGCCGAGAATATGGTATTATGTAATGACATTCTTTTAAAAACCCTTCAGCTTTTGTTCAAATGCTAAGCATCTACCAACAGCTGAAAATTGTACAAAAATGTTAGGAGTTGTAGTTAAACAACAGCTGGAAAGCAACAGGTTGGACATCATTGATATGAGGGTTTGAAAAGAGTAAGGGTAACAAAAATGCTATAATTAATTTTTTTTTATTCTTATTTCATTTTGAAGATATTCATTACTGGTTTTTGAA
>WMED01020727.1:0-12093 GCA_019650415.1 Pipa parva
GAAATGAATAAGGAAATCAATACTTCAACCTTTCATACTGACATCAATGATTTTCAATAAACAGAATGATACAACTGAAGGGCAGCTTCATCATATTAAATCTTTTTCAAATAAATAAACAACATGGTGTTTGTGCCAAGGTCAAAAGAACAACTTTAGGTCTGTGTGAGACTGAATAAGGAAACTAGATTGTAAGCTCCACAGGGCAGGGACTGAAGTGAATGATGAACCTCTGTAAAGCACTGCGTAATATAGTAGCAATATATAAATGAACAAATACAATACAATTTTAATCCTCTACCAAACCAACTAAGTATATCACAATCACACAATTATAGACATGAAAATGTAGCTTGTCACACTTAGGGTGAGAATTTACTAAAGTTGAAAATTATTTTTTTCTCCATGAAAATGGGCGAAAATGTCGATAAAGTGATGTTTTTGACCTTTCTTGCCCCCTATCTCCCTTTTTACACCCATTTTTTTTGTCACAAAAATGAGCAAAAAAGGTAAAAAAAGGATGTTTTTCACCTTATGCCCTGCTTTTTGCCCATTTTTCAAGTGCAAAAAGGCCAAAAATGGTCAAAAAAGGCAAGAAACTGGGGAGAAAAGGTAGAAAATGTCATTTTTGACCTATTCGCCCAGTTTCGCAGTGAAAAACTTTTAAACATTTAAGCGGATTATTCACTAAGGTGCGAATTCGACTGTCGAATTCACAAACATCGGATTCCCATAGCAAATCTGCTACAATTTCCCCATTAAAAAGTCACGACTGCGACAATATTCTCATTATAAAGACGCAACTGTGACAGTTGCAGCCTATTGTGACTGTCTTTATCTGGCAAATTCACACCTATACGCAATAATTCGGACTTTAGTGAATAACCTCCTCAATCTTCTTAAAATTCTTAAAATCTGGAATGAGGCAGCTCTGACTGTATAAAACACCTAAAATATGTCTCTGCTCTCATTCTATTATTGCCCCTTTAACATGACATAGACCTAAAACTACAAATTTCTATATCCCAGTTACTTTACTTACCTAAAACTTTCAGTTCGGCACTTCCGTAGATAATTCCATAAATGTTTTCTGCCAAGCACTGGTACATTCCTGCATCTGACTGATTCACATTGTGGATTTTCAGCATGCCGTTATCCATCTCTATTCTGTTCTGTAATACATGTTAAAAGGGCAGTATAAGCAAAAAGCAATAAAATGCCACAAATAGCTGTATTTAAAAATGTACCTTTATACAGTGTTTCTCTCTGTCATCTTCCCTGTCAGCCTGACTTTTCTTTCTCGAGTGTAGGGTGGGAGGGGCTAAATATTGATTGGCATTTTAGCTCCTCCAATCAGATCCCTTAAATCACATTCGACCAGCGATCTAATTGGAGGAGCTATAATGTCAATCATCATCTAGCCCTGCCCACCCGACTTGGGAAAGAAAAGTCGGGCTGACAGGGAAGATGACAGAGAGAAACCCTGTATAAAGGTACATTTAAAAAAAAAAAATCATACAAAACGTTAACTTCATTAGTACAACCTAAATTAGTATTTTGTGTTTTGAGGTGATGGGTGCACCATAATGTGTAAGTTAAGTTATTGACCAAACTATACATATATATTATATTTATAATGTATAAAGATAAACTGAAACATTGAAAAGTAAAAACGATTTTGTGTTTTTCAGTTCTCACCTCAGTCTTGTAGCCTGTCTTCCCTCTGCATTTTTGTGTGTTCTTGCTTCCTGTAATAGTGCCCAGAAGGCCCCCTCCCCCTAATGAGGTCACACAATGACTCATTCTGATAGTGCATGCTTAGTAATCTGATATCTTCCTCTCACTTCTAATGCTGCAGCTCTAAAGTCCGACTAGGAAGGAGTCATTTTTTAAGAGAAGAAAATGTGAGAGGGGTGGGGGCGTGTACTTCTCCACTACAGGAAGGAGGAACATTTTACAGAGGGATTACAAGTTCTGCAGAGTGAAGAGGTGAGAGAGGATTTTACTAATCATTTTTACACTTTATAATACTTTATTGGGGTAAACTTTATAAATAGGGTTTACTTACACTTTAAGTTGAAATAATGTTAATGACAAATCCAGTATATCAATGCCACCCATTTGCCCACCTCTTTGTGTTTTACAAACGTATGATTGTAATTCCAATATCTGCCTTGTTATGTTAGATTATGCCTCCTATTAGTGCGAGAGTTTATATTCAGTCCAGCTTTGGTCATCTTTTGTCCCTTCACTTGCCTCTCCTGTCTACCACCTACCATTTTTTTCTGTGATTAATTTTAAGCCAATGTCTTTGACTTTGTCTGCTATATCTTCTCTGACTACTTGGTTATTACATAAACTATGCATTTTTGCATGGTTTTCTATCACTTTATTCTGAAACCAATCCAATTGTTCTGCATGTGTTATTTGGTAATCATGAATTGGTGCTGCAACCTTTGTGTTCCCAAGCAGCATTTGATAAGGGGCAGTAACCCTGGAAACGTCTTGCCTTTGTTAGCTCATTTTCTATTTTTAGCCTGAATTGTTGTGAAATTTGTTTATTTGACTAAATTCTCTACCCGCAAAACTTCTCCCTGGGGACCCTTAGTCTCTTACTGCTGAAGCTCCATGAATCCTTTTAAGACATGAAAACACCTGAATCTCTTAAGGTCAAGACAGTTTTTAATGACTGTACTGATTAGTTTGATGTCCTTTCTTGGGGTCAGAGCCACCTCAGGTACCTATGGAACTGTATAGATTTTTTTAAAAAACTTCTGTAAACCTGTGTTGCATAGATAACTTAAAATCTAAATATGATGAATCAGATAAATATTTCACCAAGACCTTAAGGGACAAGGAAAAAATCTATACCTTCCTTATTACAATTACCTAACTAATGTACCACAAATATTTTTGAATTTTTGTTTATTTGCAGGTATTGTGTAGTTTCACAATAAGAACTGGGGGCAAAATTTAATAAACTCGGAAAGACCAGATTTTGCTTTACTGACTTTATACCGAGAACATTTCGGCTGTTCATGCAGTAAAAATTGATCGATTATTTTGATCGATATTTACCGAATGAAACTTTTCAATTGAGTTTTTGATTGAATTTTTCGATGGAAAAAGTAGCCATACTTTACATTATTAGAATGTCTACCTTTACAGTGAAGAAAATCAAGATTGAAAAACTCGATTGAAAGTTTCTGTCGGTAAATACCGATCTTACAAAATTTACCGCTGGAAAATTTCTAGATCTCGCGGGAATAAACTCAGAAAAGTGAAATCGGGCTTTTCCGAGTTTATAAAATTTCAATAGCTCTGCTCTGTTATTAACAACAAACTAGTTCATTTGTTAAAGTGTAGATTATTTGAAAGTATACAAACAAAGAGCTAGACAAGTGTGGCCTTGTTGTTTATAATTCTTTTGAGCAAAGCAACATACAGTACACTGCAGATTCAAAAGCTGACAATTAAAAGTAAATCAGTTATCTAACAGAACTCTACCTGGGGCATCAAGGAAAGACCATTCTTCAGCCAACGATATATTGGTCTAGGTTTTGCCTCAGCCTTGCATTCCCAGTGGAGCTGGTCCCCGCTGTCTAGTTGTGTGTCATTAATCTTCTCAATCCATTGTGGCTGTGCTGGAAAAACAAAAGTTATTTTCTACATTTAATGAAGTTAAAAAGAAAAAAATGAATACTTCTGAAATTTGGGTTGTAAACCTAATTTAGTTGACAAATTTGTTTTTTTGTTTTTTCAATAGAATCACGTTGAAAGCCTGAAATGGTTTAATTTTAGCTTAAAGCAAACCTCCTGAAAACTTTGTTAGTATAGGGAACCCATAAATAAAAAGCTAATATATCTTGAATTTCCCAATACAGTTTATTAAATGTTTTGCTTCAGGAGCAAATGCAATTAAGTCAAAATGGGTTTTACTAAAGTTCTCACGGGGAGTCAATAAAACCATCTCGTTTATGCTTCTTACAGAAATACTTTGCTTTTATTAAGGAGAAGATTTCTCCTCCAATATGCAGCTGCTACAATAAAATGTAGTCATATTTTGGGCTAAATGCCAACCATCTGGGCTCACTTACCAACCAGCTTGCTGCTGCACCTTTTAACTGTTGTCAACACATATATTATATAGTCCTTTAAAAGAGGAGAGTGGAGATCATTTATATGTCTATATTACTTTACAGTAGTCAAAGTAGCCAACTAAAGTACACTATATGCTGAGCACCAGGATTTCTTATCAAGAGTCCCAAGGATATTGGGGGCATATTTATTAAAGGGTTAATTCATCTCTGACATTTTCCCATACTGTGGGGCAGCAGTGGCGAACCTACAGCATGTGTGCCAGAGAGGGGCCTTCGCCTCTGCTGGTATGTCTAATTCCCCCAGCATGTAAGCAGTCTTTCAGTGCAAGATGCAGGCCTGACCTGACAGTTTTCAGGTTGGATCCACAGCCTTCACGGAAAGACCGCTCGTTCGCTGGGGAGCACTCCTCCCACACCACACAGGCGCGATGACGTCACTCATCAGCACCTGCACTTTGGGGGAAGGAGCCTGTGAGTGATGTCACCTTTTCGTTACTCAGTGTCAAAAAGGTTCACCACCACTGCTGTAAGGTGTACAATTCTGTTTGTTCACTGCCATATTTATGCCATGATGTGCCGAATCGTCACATAGTAATATCTGTACATACTGTAGTCAGGCAAATAGGAGCGGGGTTGTATTGTGGAATATTTGATTTAAATATGTGTCACCAATTGATGCCATCCTTCCATAGACAATATAGTATATGTACAATATGTCTATGTCAATGTATTAATATGATAAAAGACAATGTCACCGTTTTGTCACATTTGTTTTACGAGTATTTTCACTATTATCGTAGCTAACATTGTCAGTAATATGGTTGCCAATATAGTTGTGAGTTGTTTTTTTTACATTAATTTCATCTGACAAAGTCAAATCAAATTCATGCCAGCATGCCTTGCCCAAATTTGCATTATCATGCACAATGAATACTGATTAATGTGAATTCACATATCTATGGGGCACTTTGCACTTTGATGAAACCCCCCCCCCCGCCCCCAGGAGTTTAACCTGAGAACATCACAACTAAACTATCTCCTCTTTAGCTTCCTCCACTTGATTAAAGAAAGATGAAGATATGTATACAGTTTTTTTTAAATATCTTTTATTTATTTATTTAATTTTTTTTACAATCAACAATAACCAACTGTGGTCAACATGAATAATAAAGGGTAAAGGAACATGTTTTCGCAATGATAGTGAACTTTGTCTTATTTTTGATAGAGGGTACAGAAAAAAAAAAGGGGGGGGGGGGTGAGGTAATAAACAGTTTATTTAACAGGAATTATGCAGGTGTCTATTTGTCATTGTATATTTTAGTATTACTATAAGATCACCTGTTTTGGTCTATACTGTTGTGTTTGTGTGTGGTGTGAGGTGTTTGCCTTTCTCTCTTGGTTCTGGAAGACCACTCTGGGTCTTTCCGAGTTTACCGGGAGACATCTGGCATTGGTCTCATTGGTTGCTCGAGATCGAGTTTTTCAATCTCGATGTTTTAACAATTTTTTGATGGATAGGTAGTCATATTTTACAATAGTAGCATGGCTACCTTTCCATCAAAAATTTTGAAAAATTGGGATTGAAAAACTCTACCTCGAGATCTCAAAAGAAATCTTGCGAGAACAATGCAAAGAGTTGGAGGGGCTTATTCATGAAAGGTCTAATAGTCCCAGAAAGGCATGAATTCATATTTATTCAGCATTTCCCCATATTTGGGTATTCAGCAAACTGTGCGATGTGGTGAATTTGAGACCAATTAGACAGATTATGACAGTTGTGCACTTTTGTAGCACTTCACACCACTTTACATGAGTGTGCAAAGGTAATAAACCTATTCATCAAGCTTCAGAGTCTATTTCAGTAGCGAATTCAACAAGGTGTATTGTGTTGCATTCACCAATTTTACTTGGTTAAGTGGCTAATTAGAGTGCTGATGGCAGGGCTCCTGATAAGAAGTCCGACTGACTCTGCCACACTATGCAAGTGACAGCTATGGATGCAGTTGCATATTAAATATGGGAAACCTCTGTTTAGTGAATATGGAGTGGAGAAGCATAGCAACCCAAAGTGGTGAGAGTTCACTTTGACACTCAAATTGTCACTTTGATGAATAAGCCCCCTAAAGGTAGATAGGACTGCAGTCTTGCTCAAAAAATAACATGAAAATCACCCACTCTCCAAGCAGAAGTATTGTCACTTTTTTTCAGAAATAAGATATAGGGGGGAATTCACCATTGAGCGAAGTGAGTTCTGAATCCTTCGGCTCACTTTGCACATGGTGTTATGCGCTCGCTGATGTCCTGCACGCGGACATCAGCGAGCGCTTTAAAGGGATTATAGTCTTGGCGAGGCAACTCTTTTGGTCTCACCGAGACTGGAATCCCATTAAATCGCTCGCTGATGTCCGCGTGCAGCACATCAGCGAGCGCATAACACCATGTGCGAAGTGAGCCGAAGGATTCAGAGCTCACTTCGCTCAATGGTGAATTCCCCCCATAAAATCTAAAACATAAACTTTATTTGAATGGAAATAATCTACACTTAGCAATATACTGTACACTATATAAAAAAGGTGGGATTATCCTTTTAAATGTATCATATTTTCATGCGAACCATTGTCTTATGCAAAATTCAAGCTTTTTTTTTTAGCTATTGGTTAGTAACAAAGTGTGTCAAAGGGTTACAGGTGTGTCAACAGGTTTGTTGATAATTCAATAACAAGACTGAGATCCTTCCCATAAACACTTACTGTAGACATAAAGTTGACCTCGGAAAGCATTCTTCCCTCGGAAATTTTCAGCCTTACACTCATATGTCCCCGCATCTTCTAACTGAACATTTGGAATTTCAAGAACTGCCTGAGCTTTTCTTAGACGTGATTTACTTGGTATAAAGCCAGGAGGAACTTTTCTCCATGATATTGTAGGAACAGGGCTAAAGGAAAAAAAAAAATATAATGAAGATTTCTCTTATTCTTTCAATAAGGTACAAAGGTTGTATTTTATTGTAATTTAAGACTTTTATAAATAAAAGGCAATAAAACACAATTAAGATTTGAACGCTACTCATACCTTGCATCTCTGTAGGGATATCAACTTAAAATTTATTAAATTCGGAAAAGAGCGATTTCGCTTTGCTGAGTTTATTCGCACAGTATCTCGGGAGTTTCTCAATTTAAACATCGCAAGATTTTTTTCAGTCGATAATTACCGATATAAACTTTTCGATCGAGTTTTTCAATGCAAAAGTAACCATACTTTACATTAGTAGCTGTTCGTGGGTAAATATTTTCGATTTAATTTTTCAATTGAATTTTTCGATGGAAAGTTAGCCCTACTTTACATTAGTAGCATGGCTACCTTTACATTGAAATATTCATTTGAAAAACTGGATTGAGAAGTTTCTGTAGGTAAATATTGATCGTAATAATCTTGTGATATTTACCATCAGAAACTTCCGAGGTCTCGCCAGAATAAACTCGGAAAGGCGAACTTTTCAGAGTTTAATAAATTTTGCCCTAGACTCAAATAGCTGCTTGATATCTTATTTAGCAGTTTAATGACAATAGCTGTTACACATGAAACTGACAATTAAAAAGATCAATTCAACGGTAGAGAAAATGTATTTTATAGAACAAAGATGCTGATTGCAGTGGGTAAAATGATATCTTAATATAAGTAATCAAATGTGTTAATTTTCACTCTTCATATAGCAAGTCAAATGAAGAAAAACAGCTGTAACATTATTGAAAAAGAGGATCAAACTAATACATTAAGTATGGAAAATTATTATTAATTGTTATTAAGAATCAGATGATTACTGTGGCTTTATCTAGGTATTCAACAGAGATACAATTTTTCTTTAATGATAATAATGAACTCAACTATAAATAACCTGTAACAGGAGATAATTAAAAGAAACAATTACTTTTTTACTGATATATCCTAGTAAGATTTTGTTAGAGAAGCAGGATTAAAGATAAAAGCACCTGTATGGTTTTACACTTGTCTTCTTTGGTTTGATTACAACTACACAAGAGATCAAAACTGTCATACTACAGTTTGAATGATAAGTACATATCATAATTGTATATGAAATCACCAATGTAAAACTGCTATGTTGTACCAAGAAAAAAAAATCTTTCGCCACTTTGAGCTGAATAAAAACTCCCCTTTATTTTTTCACTTAAAAAGCTCCAATAACATCATGTAAAAACATGTCAGCACTAACGTGTTTCGCGCTTAGTCATAGTTCAGGGGCTGGCAAAGTGCGGCTTGTGAGCCACTTGTGGCTTTTTTAGCCGTCTTGTTGTGGCTTGGAGTGCACCTCTGAAGCCCTGTCCATGATCACCGACGGCTCTTATGATTGGCCATCGGCAGGTCATGTGGTTGGGAAAGTGGGAAACTCCCTCCTCCAGCGGCTCACAAAATAGTTGTCACCGCTGTAAGAGGGAGCGAAATTGCTCCCTCCACAAGGAAGTTTGCCGACCCCAGTCATGGTTTAAGGGACTATGAAGTGCCGGAAGATTGTTTTTCTTGTCACATATTTGTTTGGATATTGGAGTCTATTCTTTCTTTCCAGAGCGCACAGCAATACCTTGGCTGTGAGTATAAGACCCTTTTAAAGGGGATGGAGCCATTTGATCTGTGTATATAATGTTGCTTTAAACCAGTATGTTATCATATTTTTTTTTTATCCGGAAATAAAATGTTTTGATAAATGGTTACATAGTAAAAGGTTCACAAAAGTGCAAACGTCTTGACCACAGCAAAATTTTTCCAGGAGTACCTGTCTTGTAACCTAATGAGGAGTATACTTAGCAGATACGGTCCACCAAAATAAAGTTACATTTAAAGTGAATTAGAATATTATCTAGAAAATGGGTACTTTCCCAACTTTGCAGATAGACCAAAGATTTTTTTTCTGCATTATGTCTGCAATTGAAATGAATATAAAACAACTGCTGCGATTTATATCACTATTAAACTTGTACAATATGGATAGCCAAAAATCTACAATTTAATGACAGTCCTTTCTTACGATAGTTTGTAGTTGCAAATATAGAAACCAGATAGATATAGTGGCACTATTTGTCTTCCTTAAGCATATCCATGTGAAAATGACATCACTTCCTGTCTATTTACAACAAATTTGCTGCGATTAGCCACCACCACTATTCACCAAACTATGCCCAGAAATCACTACTTGACAATTAGCTTCACCACTTCAAGAATATGATAAATATGTACAACCAACCCAACGAAATCTCCCCCCAAAATGTTATTCACCTATATCTGCTCCATGTTCTAAAAAATGTATATACCTGTTAATGTATATGCAGCTTTATTTTTGTACTCAGTCTTGTTGACCAAATGTCTTTTTTATATTTGAATGAATCCAAGATTTAGAAACTATGTTTACATTTTTTTTTGTCAATTGTAACATGTGCTTATTTTTTTTATAGCACATACATGTATACGCTGTAAATCAGTGGCAATTCTGAATATTCAGTTCGCCAAGTGAAATCAGACTTTAGACTGGTGATGCACATAGTTCAATTCTAGTAATGTCTTGCAGATTTATTTCTCTTATGCAGATCAAGTACCTGCTGTCAATTTGCCTCAGAAAATAATTTGTTAGGAGCTGAGTTTTATTATAAAAAGTATCACATTCTACTGAGAAGTGACAAAATGTGCTTCAAAGTCTTCACAAGGAAAATTAAGCTTGACATAAATAGTGTACATTTATTAAATCAAAATGTGCCCAAGACTATACTCTTCCATTTTACAATGATTATGAATGTTGCTTCAAAATTTTCTTTAGATACAATTAGAGAATATCTTCATGGGACAATTGTCTTTATATTGTCTCTTGTACTCGTTCATTAATTTTATTCCAAATAGCTTTATTTGGAGAAAAGGCCAACAGATAAAATTATCAGGAAATAAGATACCCCCCAGAGTTTACTGGAGGAGGGTATAGAATGGAGAGGGTGAATTATGGGTGTGTGAATTAGTGGAGCTAATAGGAGGCAAGTGGGGCAGGAGTAGGGAAGTGTGGGCAGACATATTATTAAAGCAGGCAGCATTCTACAATCCTGTCCTTGGTACTATTGCAATGAAGAATGGAGATATATTAGTTTATATGTGTGTGAATCATATGTTAGAGAGGAAAGAGGCACTACGTGTATTGTAAGCTGCTTTTCTGGGGTGCTTGTGTGAAGGTGGTCACAGTGTAGTTCGGGAGTTGTTTTGGTTATGTTAGCAGAAGTAGTAATGGTGGTTAAATGTCACAGCTGGAGGGTGGTAAAAGGAAATGCTTGCCAAGTGGTAACATCTTACAAGGGTGATGTTAAATACAACATTTGCATAACTTGGGCAAAGTCTCAAGATTGGTGCGTATGGCTGCCCTTCTGTTACTCAACCAAACCTTAGTATTTAACAGATGGCTGCATTGGAAAGCAGTCAGGGAATGGTGCAAATACTGGGACAACCATTGTTTTAATGTTGTATTGTTTTAAATACAAATAATGTTTAATAAAAGTGCAGCCAAGATTCAACCCATCTAATGGAGTTATGTGTAAATATTAAAGTAATTAAACTGGAAGGGAGGAGGTTATGGGTACGGAATGGAAATATGTACACTATACAAGCCAAACATTTTCTATCAATTAAAGACCTGTGACTGTTTTTTTTTTTGAGGCAACTATATCTACCTGTGTGACATGTACAGAATTTATTCTCTTATTGCAAGAAATTTCTAATGGTCATTTCAATCTATTTACCGCAATTTGAGCTGTTTTGATGATTTCTGACACACAATGTTCTTTTCCTTTTTACTGCATTTTCGATTTCCCTCCGTTTATGTAGCGCCAAATAAAATTAAGATCGATATCAATAAATATCGATGCATCAATACCACTGCACTTCACATTATGTTCAATGGAGCTCCTTTTCCATCGCTATCGCTGATCTTATCAATGGGGACTTAGAAAATATGTCCTAAACCATCTCCATGGGGATTAATGGGTTTTCGCCTTCGTCAACCAGTCATTCACTTTTCAGTGAAGGGGTCAGAAGGGGTTTTATAAATAACAATATCAGTAATTTTCAAACTAATTAAAGGTATATAGAAATACCAAAAGAAACCTTTTTGGATTTTCATAAATATTCCCCATAAGATGTCAGTAGGAGTGATCTGTTAAAATGGGGTGTCACCTTGAAATTTATATTTAGTATATAGATTGTGACATCCTAAGGCAGTTTACAACTGGTCTACTGTGTCACAATGTGAGAGTTGCCCGACAATGTAATGTAATGGTGAAAATCACTGGGAATAATAAAGTTATTCAATCAATATTTTGTTTTCATTTTATATATATGTATTTTCTTCACATTAAAGCAATGCCAATAGTTAGTTTTATGCACAGAACAAATAGACAGAATTATTTATCCTGGGAAAATTCTTTCTAATTATCAAGAGAGATTTGTGTTTACTGCTTTTGTATAGTTCATACTAAATTCATAAAGTTTGGTGTTCATGTACTTTAAAAGAGCAGTAGATTAAATAAGTGTCAATATTTTTTTGTGTGTGTTATATACTAAAGAAAAAGCGTTAAAAATCACTTTACTGTTTTTGCTTTTTTTTATGATTCTTAATATTAACATTTTTTAACAACATACAGTAGCAGGTGCTTAAGAGTATCTGGTCTGGGTCAAGAAAATATGGGACCTAAAGGGAATGTCATATTTTGGGGCCTATTCAAGGCAAAAATATTATCTGTTAAAAATATAAAAGCTATTGTTTTTACAGAAAACACTACACTATAAAAAGAATACCATATGTAGCGCTATATTGACTACTAGTATACCCTTTTCTCAGGGGTGAGCTCCCGCTAATACATATGGGGACAGCAATTAGCAAATGATAATTCTGGTTGCCAGGAATTCTTATGGACATTAAATGAAAGCAGTTTATTGATAACCAATCAAT
>WMED01020728.1:0-12092 GCA_019650415.1 Pipa parva
TCCATGTCATTGTAAAATTGACGATGCCCAGAAATCACGTGGGTTATTTCTTTGAAAACGCAGTGCATTATAAGCTGTGTGTGATCGAAATTGTAAATTCCCATTGAAAATAATGTAGTGACATAAATAGCGCTGTGCTCTGTGCACTCATAGTAATAGAGCAGGCAGCGTTCTAGCGGAATACTCTGCGCATTATACGCTAGTGTGAACACTTTTCTTACATTTACATTGTTCTCTATGTATTTTCTCTGGCGGCTTTTCTGAGCGTATTTTTGCGGGAGGGTTTTTAAAAGAAAAACACACTGCGCATTAATAGTGTGAACCTAGCCTGAAGGAATAAGGTCATGGGCAAGGGTGGCTTTATACACACAGTAATGGGAAATAATGATTTCCTGACCACAATACGTGTATAATACATACAACAGAAGAAGTAAAAGGATGGTACAATCACATACTCAGCGATTTTCCCCTCGTGATTGACTGCTACTGTTAATTGCCTAATGTTACTAATCATGTTACATTTTTCACAGTTTTACACTGTCGAAAAAACAACTTGTAGTTTCCTAGCATATGATCCTATGTGACATTGAACAGAAGATAGTTGTTGTTGTTATTATTATTGTTGTTTTTTCGTTCGGGTGTATTTTTGTTTTATTTATTTTCGCCATGCGATTTTTTGTTTAAAGAATAGGAGTGCAATTGCATTTTCACCTTTTTGGGTTTTCAGGGACAGTTACCCCAAGGCAGTTCTCAAGTCATCTGCAGGACGACTCTTTCCTGTAATGCAAATGGATGCTTCCCAATTACAGTCTTGTGCCTTTCCCTCCTCTTTATTATTGACTCTGAATGACTTCTATCCTAGACAGAACTACTGTCCTTTCCACTACACCTCACCTGTGTTCATCTCCACTTTTCATCCATAACCATTCACTTTTTTTTTTTTTTTCCCTGCTTTAACGGTTTCTCCTAATTCCCACCTCTTAAAGAAATATTATCTATACCCCTTTTTCATTTAGCACCGTAAACACTGTTCACCCAAAAAAAAAAAATTAAAGTTAGTATTCATAATTACCAAGACTTAATGAACCATTATCCACCTTTGCTCAAGTTTCTTTTCTAAAGCACTATGCTGATGAACTCTGCAGGCTCCACTGATGGAAACAATGGTTTATTTTTACTCCATAAGCCGCAAGAAGAGATGGGGTTACATCATTCTATGAGACCAGGACCAAGTACCCAGGCATTAAAAACATGTGTAGCCTTGGTCCCTTTAAAAAGAGAAAAATATTTAAAATATCCAGTTCTACATACAGGCCTATTTTATTTTTCACTTTCTTTATTTTTGGGAGGTTAATACATGTGCAATAACAGGGTGGAGGAAAAGGGAATGTTTAATGGTGGATATGAAAAGTAAAGCATAAGGACTGACTCTTAATAAACAGTAACATTTATTGTTGGGGGACTGGTGTATTTTTGTGCAGTTGCACCACCAGACATGTTTCATGGTATGATTTTATTGTTCACTCTAACTTGAATAATCTATGGAATGTCAAGTACCATCTATGCTTAAAGGCACTTAACCTTACTGCAATACCTTTTGGATCCTTGCTCCTTTCTTGGTGTTGATACATTGGGCTGCTGCTATATTCCCTTCATTAATGAAAGCTTTTCACTGGATAATGTTGTTGGTTTTTTGTGTTTTTTTTTTTTTTTTACCTTTTCTTGTGTAATTGAAAACCCACATTGCATCATGGCATTTGCAGTTTTATAACAGTTTAAATCTGACCGCACATAAAGTTAGGCACTCAGTGTTATTGGACTTAAATAGAGATTGTTATGGTCCATTTCAGATCAACTTTGGAAATCACAATCATTGTTCCAGAACCTTTTGGTAAAGTGTGTGTGGAGGTAATAAGCTGAAACATATGGAGAATTTAAATGTAGCTTCTACAGATTTGTAGGAAACGGACACTGAAAGAATAAATTAGAATTATTATTATCCTGCCTGACATGCATCTATGACTTCTCTCCAGGTATTATTGTTGCTAATCTTTGTTTTGAAATTCTGTTCAAATGTTCTTCTGGGTAGTTGGGGTCATAGGTCTTGTTCGGTATTAATGCAGGTCATATAGAAAAACAGTTTGTAGGATTCCTCAATCTAACATTCTCTGATCTTTGCAGTATGGATTGGACCTGTCTTTAGGGTTATCATTAGGCGTACTTTAATGATGCTATGCAGAATGGCCCTGCATAGTATCTAGATTCAGGTTGCATTGCTAATGGGAATTATTATTGCCTATGCCTGTACTGCATTGTTAGCCATCTCTCGCCATATTTGAAGGGACAGCACTAACCTGCTCTGACTGTATCATTGTTGTAATGTAAATGTTAAATGTCTGTTTTATGAATGAATGAGTTTCTGGATTCTGTAGTTATAATTTATTCTTTGCAGGGCAATGACCACGCTCGCAGATCCATACTTCAGGATAGTGATGAGGTGGTCACATATTATTACGATGATGTTAGAACTGTCTATGATGTATTTCAAAGAGGCAACAGAGTATCAAGTAAGTATTGTATATAATTTAACAAATTTTTATCACTTTCTATGAAACCCCTGAAAAAATTGCATTGGACGGTACCAAAAACAAAAAAGCATGGTAACTCTTCTTTAGGCTTGTTTTTAATGCATGAAAAGTCTTTGAAGCTATTTTATTGTGGTAAAATGCACCTAAAAACATTGCCCTGTGATTTCTTGTGGTTGCCTGTTGAAAGCAATGTGGATGGTTTATAGATGTTTTTTCAGGCCGTTGCTTTAGCACTAATATTTAAAGATGTCTATTATTAACTGCAGTGCACTTAGTATACTTCAACAACTAAGTAATATTTACAGAAATGTCAATATTTTGAATGGATTCTGGGCATGAATATTTTATCATTTCTATTACATTCAATAGAAAACCATGGTACTTGGGTATGTGATGACTCTAAAGTAGAGTGGTACAAAAACTCCCAGTACTTCAGGTTGGTCAAAAATACAGTTTTACATGTCCTGTGAATCTGAAAGGAGATTATCTATAAAATAAAAATTAGGTGGTGCTGATTGTCATTACTTTCAATGGTAACCTCTCCAATAACATCTATGTCCCTTTAAAGAAAGCGATGGCTAATTCGTGCTATCTGTTTTAACACTGTTGTTTTAATACTTTGTTTTGTTTTTGGTTGTTACATTGACAAACCTTTGATGTCTCCTGGAAATTTCCCTTTTATGCCAAAAGCATTAAATGAAGAATTAAAGGCTTCCCTGTTTTTAACTGAAAAAAAATCTAAATTTACCTCCACCGGGCATAGTTTTGTGCAGATGAAGAAATTATGCAAACTTCGTTACGAAAAGAAAATCGCATCCTGTTCTTAAATAAATGTTTGCTCACTGTTAGAAAGTATATTTCCCTTATTCTTAAGAGCTATTAGCAGGTGCAACAGGAATGTTATTGAGCAACCCCAAGCCGTGGTCTGAAAGGGGGGTTTCTCAAGCTTTGTAGGTCAGGCCCCCACACTAACTTAGTGAGTTTTCTCCAGAGGTGAAATCACTAGTACAGTATTGTTTGTATATAGAAATAAGATATAACTCCAAGTTGTGTTTATTTTTCCTATTTGTGTTTTTAGATAATGGACCTTGCTTAGGGCATAGAAAACCAAATCAACCTTATGAATGGATATCTTATCAAGAGGTAAATCTGATTAACTGGAATGAGAAAATCTGCTGTATTTGCGTAATAGTTGTTTAGCTAGTTTTCTTATGTTACTTCGCATGGCATGGGTATTAAGTTTCATGCTGCTTATTCTTATGAAACATCCTGATTCGGTTGTGTGTACAATGTTTTTCTTACTGAAACTATTTGGATTTACTGGTCTTTTCATTCTTGCTGTCTCCCTTTTAATTGAGGCATCAGACAGGGCCGAATATGTGGGATCTGCACTGCTGCACAGGGGTTTCATGCCAACGCCTGACCAATATGTGGGCATTTTTGCACAAAACAGACCCGAGGTAAAGTCACTGTGTGCATTTGTGGATTTTAAGAATGTAAATAAATTAAAATTAACAGCATTTTTTTTTCTCGTGAGGAAAAAGGTTTTGCTAAAATAATTGTTACTCTGTTAACTTTATTGGAACAGTAGCACAAAAAATGTCCCATACTCATAAACACATTTTGAGGCATGGGTACCTGCCGGGGGGAGGGGCAATTTTACTGGAAAGCCACCACTTTCTAGGGTAAGAGGGGCGTATCGGAGAGTCATCCTGGCTTCCTGATGCGCTGTGGCAGGACAAAGGGGTGAATCTATGTGGTTCCAATGCAACAAGTGACTGTGACTCACTTCCTTAAATAATCTGTGGATGCCATGTTTGGAGGGAAGTTATCCATCATAAAATTCCTACAAATGGTCTTTCCGTCCTTTGTTTCCTGCAAAATGGAGGAGTAGTAGTAGTACTGCTTTTGTCAGTAGCTCATTTAGTAAAGGAGGTCTTCAATATTAGCAGAAACTGTAATAGAAAATGGCTGAACATCTTTAATATGGTGAAAACACAAGTACAGCAGTGATGCATTAATGCAATAACACAACCTTGCTATATATATATATATATATATATATATATATATATATATATATATATATATATATATATATATATATATATATATATATATATATATATATATAACCCATTTTTATGGAAAACAAGCATGTGAGCATATTCTCCCATCCCTTTTGGTGCATGCATATAGATAGGCATTCTTGTGAAAACATGTGCTTAATCAAAATCTTAAGTCCTAATGGATTGGTGACTTGGTGCAGAAGGTGGTGGCTTTAGGCAGAAAAATGGGGGTCCATTAATCTGGTGTGCACAGAATTTTTGGCAGCAGTAATTTAGCATGAATACTTCGGTTCAGCTAGGACCTAGTATTTCAGCGAATACAGACATGTAACATCAGAAAAAGGAAACTGCTGTTGGATTTGAATGGCAGTTATTCCTGTGTAGTACCGATTATTAGTAGTTTATGTTGCTTGCCTGTCTGCAGGTTGCAGCCAGATTTAGTTTTCTGGGTCACTTAATGAATGTGTATTATTTAAGGATCCATAAGAAATAATAGAAATATGTTGAGGTTTGTTTACTTAACAAATTTAAAAGAAAAAATTGTCTGCAATACAAATCCACTTCAAAGGTAAAACATTGTTACCAGTGTGGGAATAAACGCCATACCAGTACAGGTTGTTTGTTTTTCTTCTGGTGTTTCTCGTACTTTAATATTTTTCCCTCCTCAAGTTTAATTGTGATAAACAAAAAGTGTGTGTCTTTCTATTTGGATAGCATTTAATAATATATCTTCACTTGACCATTTTCAATACTGGGGTACTGTAATTTTATTTAGATATAAAATGTATTACTATGGTACATGTTGCAGCAAGTAGATTTTTTTTTTTTTTTTCAATTATAAATCATGGATTTAAAAATAAAAACACAACCTTATTGCTATTATGGGACTTAAGTGGAAGTTTGATTAATGGAGTAATTTCCATATTATGACTTGGTAGTGCATATTCATAAAACATGGTGGTTTTGTGTTTACTTGTAACTTATTCTGCTGCAATAAGAGACCATTGTTTCTACTCCTGTTATTGTTTAATTCTTGTCTGTATTTCTTTATTTGTTTTTGTGCAGTGGGTGATTGTAGAATTGGGCTGTTACACATACTCCATGGTGGCTGTCCCACTGTATGACACTCTTGGAGCTGAGGCAATCACTTATATCATTAACAAAGGTATTTTATAGAGAAATTTGTGCTCTACTTTTCTTCTTTCCTTTACCCATCAAGAGAAGCAGCTCTAACAGACTAAGGCCCTTATTCACCAATGTGCGAAGTGAGCCGCGATGTGTTCGATTCACTTCGCACATTGTATTATGCGCATGCTGGTGTCCGCGCACAGGACATCAGCGCATAATACAATGTGTGAAGTGAATCGAACACGTCGCTGCTCACTTCGCACATTGGTGAATAAGGGCCTAAATCAGTTTAACTATTATCAGACTGACACTCTCTGAAAACCTTGAACCAAACCAAGAACCCCAAATATCTTGCAAGAAGATGGCTCGAGAGATATTGCCTGGTTTGTCCTGACCTTTTATATCCCATTCCCCTTTGAAGGAGCTTGGGCCTAACCAGTTCATTATTGATCAGCATAGTGTAACACGATTGAGTTGGCCAAAAAGTATTGAGCTGTCACTGTCTGATGCATGTTTAGTTCACCCTATCTGGAACAGCATGCTGGGAGGGCCTGCCATATGCAGCTGAAGACTGAGTATTTACTAGCCCTAATGTTTACCTCCAATCCTTATCACATTGCTGTAACATAGCTGGCTCCCACATTTGCTAATGTGACAATATGCAAATTCTGCAGCATCAAAGTTCCCCCTCATTAGTAGGTTTTATGAAATCTGTTTTTAGGGGCTGCTTTACTACAGCAACTTTTGAACAACTTGGAATATGTTCTAAAATGTTGATGCCACTCCTAAGTGGAAGGAGACTGCAATTTTAATATAGTGCAGCTAGCTGCTGCAAATATTTACGACTTCATTTTATTTACTTCAGCTGAAATGAAATTTCAGTCTTGTGTATACTTTTTCAGCAGCTGAGCTGTATCAGAGCTTTTTTTTCCCCATATGCTATTGCTTCCTAAAGTGGTAGCTGTTTTAATGTAAATTAGGTTCTTGGTGGGAAAGAGTTGATTTTACTTTCCTGGTAACTTTGAAGCAGCTACAGATTAGCCAATGTTAACCAGCCTTTGTTCTAAGGATACACTTTGTGTTGTGTTTATGCAAAAAAAAAAATACAATATAGTAAAAAATATACCACAGAGGTAGGTGGTGCTCACATATACAGGTGGATGCATTTTCTTGATTTAGAATGCTACTGCAGCTCTACACAATTAAACAGAGAAATATACACAAATGGGTTTGTTACTACCAATGACTTGTTTGTTCTGTGCTTTTTCTTTCAGCTGATCTCTCAGTAGTGTTTTGTGACTCCCCAGAGAAGGCAAAACTCTTGCTGTCCAGTGTTGAAAAGGGAGAAACCTCAGTCCTCCGCACCATTGTGCTTATGAATCCTTTTGAGGATGATCTTGTTGAGCGAAGCAAGAAGTGTGGGGTAGAATTGATCAGCATGAGGGATATAGAGGTTAGTGGTACTCAGAAAGCTCTACTAGGTGGATGACCTTCTAGAACAGCAGTTCTCAACCTGTGGGTCACGACCCTTTTGGTGGTCGAACGACACTCACAGGGGTTGCAAACACGCTGTAAAGCCGGAAAAGACTGCAGGTCCCTTTTATATAAGGGTTCCTGCGTGGTGATGTCGGGCCCGAATGTCATCACGTGACATTAGTAGCCGGAGGTTGCGGTCTCAACAAGGTTGAGAACTGTTGTTCTTGAAGATCCTGACTTCCAAACACCTTTCTTTTAACTGCTAACAAGACACAGCTATTTCTTCTAATCTATTGTATAGTACAGAAGTTGTTTTATTAATATAATCTTGCATGCATGCTGAAATGAAGACCATGCTTTGTGTACAGGGCTGGTTCTACCGATTGGGGAGGTGGGCGACAGCCCAGGGTGCAATCTATTTGAGGGGCGAAATCACCCATCGCTAAAATTGACCTCCCTGCCCCGCGACACCCCTTCCCCTTGCTTTGTGCCCCCCACTCACCTCCAACAGCTTTCCAGCAATGCACCTCCGCTGATGAGGTAAGTTGAATGCGACGGTGCTCTTTGGCTGCTTCGGGTCTTGTCGGCTGTATTCGGCAGCTGCCAGCAAGACCCAAACATGCGCCGTCGCATTCAACT
The DNA here is from genome assembly GCA_019650415.1 of Pipa parva. Classification (NCBI taxonomy): domain Eukaryota; kingdom Metazoa; phylum Chordata; class Amphibia; order Anura; family Pipidae; genus Pipa; species Pipa parva. The sequence goes on from WMED01020728.1 coordinate 7,901, forward strand.
TACCTTGTTAGATGAGGACTGTGCATCACTGGAATGCTGTTGAACGAGAGTGGGGGTAGGTCCAGGGCGCCAATAGGGTCAGGACCACCCCTGTTTGTGTATATACTCTTTAAGTGTACAGCTCGGCAATAGTGACTCGGAAGGTTGGACAGCAGAGACCGAAGTAGAAGTAGTCTCTTTCCATATTTCTCTTGTATGTTTCTAAAACCTGACTTCTTTCTTTCTTTCTTTTTTTTTTTTTTTTTGCCCTAAAGGCTGAAGGAAAGGCAAACCATCAAAAACCAAAAGTGAGTGGACTTCCTATCAACTAAAAACATAAAATTAATAAACATATTTTTTATTTTGGATGCTGACTAAACAGCCAATAAACTGTAAAGCTAGGGCTACACTACCTTTTTTTGTTTGCATGCAGTAAGATGCACAACCATCCATCCTATAACATTTAAAGGAATACCACAGCCTTTAAGTAAACAACCTTCTATGTATTGCCTTTAAGCTTACTGATTTTTGCAGAATAGTTGTAGCAACAGAAGAGAAAATAAGCAAGGTTTTCATCTATTTCTAGCCCCTCTTCCCTAAATCAAAGGCTAATCTCACTGAGCATGCTTCGTCCTCAGGAAGCTAATTAAAATTTGCCTTTACTGGCTTCAGGAAACTTAGTGGAATGCAGCTCTGATAGACTGAAAAACCACCTAAAACAGCTGAGAGTCAAAAGCTTCTTAGTAATCCACATGCTGTACACAAGAATCAGCCTGCACAGAGGTAATCTGAGGGGGAGCTAGAGCTAGCCTCTGCTCCAAGTGATTGTTTTTTCTACTATTGCCATGACTATTCTGCATGGGTAATCCTAAATCTGTCATTTACACACTTGTATTTAAAACTAGGTGGGCAGTAAATAGAAAGCGCTTGTTTTAGAGGTTTTAATGTCCCTTTAACCACCATAGTACAGTGCAAGTCTATGGGAAGCAAGGCTTGTTTTGCACAGTGTAATCTAATCTTAATGGCCCTTCTTACAGCTTGGTTTGCAAAATGTGTACCCCATACAATAACATTATTTAAAGGGATATGTCAAGCATCTCACACACATATTCTGCCAATGAATTTCACTTAAGAAGTATCCATGTAGAACAATAAGACTTTATTGCATCTACTTGTTTCATGCTGGCTGAAATAAATTCACTTTATTTCCTCCATTTTTTTTCCTTGTTCTTCAGCCTCCCCAACCAGATGACCTGGCAGTAGTTTGCTTCACAAGTGGGACAACAGGTATACTTCAGATGTAGCCTGAAGCTGGCACTCTTACCCATTATCTTTTTAAAAATGACTTTTTCTTGGGATGTGTACGTGTTTGTTTTTGTTAGTTTAAAGCCGACCTAGGTTATTTAGAAGCCTTACAGCGCCCTGTATGATAATTTTAAGGAAGGGCATGAGTCTTAAATTGCTAACTTGGAAAGCTACTGTGCTGGTGGTTGGTTGTTCCTTTTGAACCTCTTTTTATATATCCCATACTGCTAAAAGATGTTTTGAATCTGTTTTAAAAATTTCATATATTCTTTCCTAAATGCAGGCAATCCTAAGGGTGCAATGTTAACTCACAAAAATATTGTGAGCAACAGTTCAGGTTTTCTTAAAGTGACTGAGGTACGTACGTGTTCTCTTGTGATGGATGTTAGGAGTGATATGGTTTCCTAAACATTACTATGAATATAAAAAATCATGATGACAACTGCAGCAGCCACTGGACAAACACACAATCTGTGTGTCCCAGCCCTAGAAAATAACCATTGGGCAAATTGTGGGAAAGAAAGTACAACCAGAAATTTTCTAATGAATAGGCAGAGATTAAAATTTTTGTCAACAAAAAAAAAAAATACTGCGATATGGGCACCTAAAACTAATACCAACGATTTAGATCCTTTGTTTACCATTCCTGTCATTTCCCAGTAACGCTGGTCATTATGGGTCAGAGTGCTGCTGCAGCTTAGTAAAAACTGAACTGAAATTCGGTTTCACATAACTATGTGACTACTACCTAATAACAAATGCCTTAAATGCGTGGTCTCTATTAATTAACAGTATGTAATTTGCACTTGTTTTTATTTGTTGTTCAGCGTTGTTAAAAGCTTATATCCTTTTTATTTTAAAATATTCTGCTGATTGTTTGCTAACATAAATAAAATGCTTAGTGTAGCCTTGCCATCAGGATTTTGCCATCTTGGGGGTGGGATTGTTGTATGTATTGCAATTATTTAGCTTGCTATTGAAACGCCAGTCATGCTTGCTGCTTTTAATGCTTTTCTGTATACTTACACAAAGTAATAAATGAAACTTAGCCAATCAACTAACCTCTACCTGCCATGATTATGCTTAATTGAGAAACGATTTGTGGTCTTTCTTCCTTCTCCTGCGCAGGGCTTGTTTTTTCCTTCTACTCGGGATGTTGTGATCTCTTTTCTGCCCCTGGCACATATGTTTGAAAGAATTGTTGAGGTAGGCAGAAGCCTGATGGTGTGTGCGGTCTTTGTATCATCAGCATTGTTTATCATATTTTCCAGAGCATGCTCATTTTGAGCGCCAGTGATACACACATTTCCTATTTGCCTTTGGCACACATGTTTGAAAGACTTGTGCAGGTAAGACTGTATGGGCCAAACGTACACAGATGCTTCTGTAGCTTTATAGCAGAAGAAGGTATGTAGAAATGAGAAAGCTTTCTGTCTGAATAGTATGAAACTTTGTATGTTGTTGATTTGTGTATTTATTTTTTGCTTAACTACATATCCACATTTGTCATAAAATGACCCTTTTATTGTTTTTACTACTTGTGTCAATCTTCCTTTATGTCAATGGCACACAAGACGGTGTGATTACTTAGTTTTTTTCTCTAGCTGATCATACATCCTATATCTGGTGCTTTTTCTTTTTGATTTTAGCAATTTGGGGAGTTATGTGCCTGGATTTTGATGTGATTAATTGCAGGTGTTTTTTGTTTGTTTTTTTTAATCCCCTGCAAATACCTGGCCAAAGAATTTGATTTGATTGAGGCTCTGATAACTGTGGGTTTTCCTTAATAAACAGTCATGTCACCCAGGGCTGTGGAGTCGGAGTCGTTATAAAATGACCGACTCCGACTCCCAAAATATATAATACAATGGTAGAGTTAGTTCATTGCAGTATATGCTGAATATATTTTCACAAGAATTTGGGAAAATAATGAAATGTCCTGTAAAGATCTGTTCTATTCCTTATATAAGGATCCAGGCTCTTAATTGAAATGAATGTGTGCTTTATGTACATGCTCAGTAGTGAAGCTCCTTGCTACAGATCAGAGGAAAAGGCACTGGAAGGAATGGCTGCACTCATCACAGATCTGCTAGAGAAAACAGGATTAAAGAAGTTTAATCACTACAAAAATTAGCTTTCAATGTTTTTGTTGAAAACTGTTTTTTTTCCCACTTACTGCAGCGTTTTGGATATTTACAAATTTGTATCCAATAAATATATTTTATGTTTTACCTAAATAGCTTGATTATTGTATCATAAGAATGATAAAAAGCTTAAATTAAGTTATCTCTTAAACATGCGGCATGAATGACGGAGTCTGAGTCGGGCTTTGGCTTACCGACTCCACAGCCCTGATGTCACCTGTCTTCATGGGTCCTTAACGCCTTTTCAGACTGCAGAGCCATACGCATTGAATCTGATTAAATAATCTCGTATAACTTGATGTTCTGCCATAAAAATAAATGAAATCTATGGAATTCAGCTTGGAGGAACTGCTAGGTTTTGAAGGGAAGTAATTTTACATGTACACAAATGATAGTGTTGTAGGTAACATGTTCTTCCATGACGTACAAGGTTTCACCCTGTTTGTTGTAAATTTGTCATCCCTGAATTTTATAGGAACCAGACTAACCTTCAACAGGTTTGTCACAGCTATAAATATATGAAAGAGCTACTCAAAAATGGTAAAAGCTTATTATCTTATATAGACAAAAGAATTCCTAACGAAAGGGAGTAAAGAAAAAGAAAAAGGGGTTGGTAGTGAGCAATCCTTCATATTCATTAGTTAATATAAATAATGAAGAGGTGCTATTTTATGACATGCTTAACAAAGAAAGAGAGAACAGCTCTTACAGTTAGGGCCAGAAATATTTGGACAGTGACACAAGTTTTGTTATTTTAGCTGTTT
>WMED01020729.1:0-12092 GCA_019650415.1 Pipa parva
AACTATTTGTGCCAGCAATTGGCTTAGTATAAAGTTTTATATGTATTTGTGCAGTTATATCTACACTATACTGCCCATTTAAGTCTTCAATATACTTATATATATATATATTATATATACAATGTTCAATGTAGAAATAGGGTAAAACTTTGTGTTTTTTCCAATGTTGTGATGTTTCCAATGTTAAAAAGTAAAATCAATGCAAGAAATATTTTTAGGAATAGAAATTGATTACTTTTAACCATTTTAAAATACAATATTCAGTAGCCTAAGAGAATTTACCATTGAAACCAGAGCCTTGTGCACGTCACAGATGTTTGGAAGCAGGAGTTCCAATCATGAGTAGAAGACTGGCCAAGCTATTAATGTATTCCGTAAGCATGGGAGAGTATTGCATGCACATGATGATCCAGGTCTGAGCATATAGAAACAAGATGATGGTTTAGAGCAGGTGTGGGCAATTAGTTTTCTCATTATGCCGCGTGAAAGGTTTGGGTGGTTCTAGAGGGCATGCCTAGTTTGTCTACACCTATGGCAGTTGGCCATAACCCCCCCCCCCCCTTCCCCTCCCGGTATCATATGCTTGGGTGGGCCAGTTAGAGATGGTTGGAGGGCCGGATGTGGCAGATGAGCCTTACAAGACATAGGTCTGATTTAGACAAAAAGCTATCACAGTTTATAGTTTCTCTAGAGGAGGAGTCTTTTAATAGGCTGTACTGGTAATGCTGACCATGCTAAGGATAGCTAAACATTTGTAGATGAGCAAGAATTCCAATCATTTGCTAATTTGCTGAATGATTGCATTGTTTGAATTTTCTCTACGCAATTAAAAGTGAAAATGCATGGAGGATGGCCATTTCCACTACATCCAAAAGATCAAGATGCTTTCCTAAACAAAGAGCAGGTAGACGCGGGACCCAATGCATGTACTGTACTGTTACCTCTTACCTGGCAATATAGATTGTGCTGATTGCGTAATCAAAATCCATTGATGATCAACCATGTTTTTATTAAGATTGCTGCAAAATCTGTTGTTTTTTTAAAAAATAATATGTGGGAATATGCCCACTATGATAAGCATTCCGAAAAACCAGGCAGAGGTAAAACTACAGGTCACTGGGCCAGGATCGGTATTAGGGCCCTCTCCACCCAGTATCGCAGCTCTCCTGAACCCTTTCCCCAAAATGATAGTTATTTTACCAGGTTACTGAGGGTGCCATGTGCAAATTATGTGGGACTAGTCAGCACACAAGTGCACATACTGGCCTTACAGACAATCATTCACCATGATCACATCTGCCTGAATTTGGGGACCTTAAATCTTTTATAAAACAGACTAGGATGTAACTATAAGTTATTTAATGATATCTCCAGATGTAGTTGTGTCTATGTAATATGTACAAAGCGCATTCTTATGGAGGACCTACATATACGTTTATTTGTTTATCCTTACTGTGTGTCCCTGCACCCAGGGCTGGTTCTACCGATGGGGGATGTGGGCGACTGCCCAGGGCACAATCAATTTGAGGGGCGCTGCCGCCCACATCGCCCATCGCTAAACTGAACTCCAACAACATTCTAGCGACGCACCTCCTCTGATGAGGTAAGTTGAATGAGACGGCGCTCCTTGGCTGCTCCAGGTCTTGTCGGCTGTATTCGGTAGCTGCCGACAAGACCCGAACATCTAAAGAGCGCCGTTGCATTCAACTTACTGCATTAGAGGAGGTGTGTCGCTGGAACATTGGAGGAGCTGAGTGGGGGGCTGTAAAGATTCGGTACCAAGATGGTTGGGAATAGGAGGTTGCTGGCGTATACCTCACTGTCCTTGGTGCTAGCTGACTTAGGGCGCGGAGTCTAAGGTACTCTCTGGTCTTCACCTTTAACCCCCGCAAGGGGGTACTGGACTCAGCTGCTGAGAGTACCCAGGTCGCAGCCCCTAAGCCAGCTGTACAGTGATGGTATGGACACAGACAGCGGACTCAGACTTAGATACAGGCACTGGACGCAGAACACAGGACTCTGGACACTGGACAGGACACAGACTGAGACTCAGGTGTAGGGCTAGTACAGAACACTGGTACAGGACTTGAACTGGACTCAAGTACAGGACTTAACAGGACAAAAAGAAGCTTTAATTAAACTAGTAAATAGCAAGCCCAAAACACTATAAATGCAGTATTTTAAAAATCGGCACCGTGGCTGGAGCTCGTCCGCCTTATATAGGCAGAGAGGCAGACCCGCTCCTGCCTCCGTGCGCACCCGGCGCGCGCCCCTGTAACTTCACAGTGGGCGCGCCCCCAGAGCGAGTGCACAAAGCGCTGGCAGTGCGCGGCTTGCGCTCACTAAGGGAGCGTGTCAGGGGGTGTCACGGGGCAGGGGCATGGGGGGGGAGGTCAAGGGGCGGTTTGCCCAGGGTGCCAATAGGGCCAGAAACAAACATCTTCCTTTAAAGTCAACAGAGTAATTGTTGCTGCTTTATCTAATGTTTCCCTGCAAGAATTTGCTAACTGACCTCACAAAGCCCTTTGTTCTAAGGAACTCTGCCAAAAGCCATGGTAACCAACAGTAGACTGAGACAGTGGGTTCCACTCCAGGAAAGGCTTTTACTGAATCATTGCAAAGAGAGATTTTCAGAACTGTTGAAAAAGGTTTTTTGACTGCTTAATGTTGGAAAAAAAACCAGTGTTTTTATTTATTTATTTAATATGCTGCTATCTCCTGAATAACTTAACGTTCCAAATAGTACAATTATGGGGGTTATTCATCAAAGTCCAAATTTGCCTTGTATATTGTCTCCATGTCTGTTTGCATCAATACAATTAGGAAGTCGCAAATTCACTTCCTCTTCTTATTCATGGAACAGCGGACAGCGTCATACGCCGTCGCATATGTAGTGTGGTGTAGTCAGTCGCACTATAGTAGGCTGAGAAGTCATGCAGAGTGAGGAGAATTCCTCCAATAAAGGGCAGTGACCTCAGTCTCATCATATCCCACTAACTGTGTATAAGTGAAAAATACTTATTTTTATATGTCACCTTGTGCCTAGTTCATGTTTAGTAGTAGACTAATTTAGTCGCAGTCGCCATTGTTACTTTTAAATGAATTGTTGCCTTATGCAACACTGGAGCCCTGCGATGAAACCCCTCAATTCGCCACTCTGATCTGGAGAAGGCAAACAGGTGAATTCGGAGCAGTACACACTGCAGAATCCGCTCCTTCGACAGACTCCGTCGCATGCTGAATAACCAAATTAACTGTGCACACGCATGCAAATTGATGCGAAGGACTCCCTAAATCTGTGACTGGAGTAAGCGGCAGAATTGGTCACAAATTCGTCACATCGCAGAGATTGTTGAATAAGTGGAGTTGGAGAAGTCACAAATAGACGTGAATACGGGCATATACGCGACTGTTCGGACTTTGATGAATAACCCCCCACATGTGACTTGAACATTGTTTTCATTCATCACTAATAATGCAACAAAAGTGACACTAGTCATGTATTGTAGGCAATAGCTGTGGTTTGTTTTCCAGTAATATGAGACTAGTCTTCCAAGGTAACAGATGTGACAGGTATTACTTGTCTATGGGAATAGACTTGTAGAATGATTATTCTTTTTGGGTCCCAGGACTAATTAAGCTAAGACTTAAGCCTTTCTAATTTTCAATAGACACCAGCAGGTGTTACACATTTAACAAAGAGCATGCTGGGAAAATAAATATAAAAACAAACTGTGTTTGCTATTATATACTTATTGTAATGCAAAGCAATTTTGAAGCATATAGAAGAGAAAAGTTTGTAGGGGTATGCAGAGGTACAGTAACTAATAGCAGCCAATTAGTGAATGGTGTTCATCTGTCTAGAGCAGCTAGAAAATTAAAAGCAAACACCTGATTGGTTGCTATGGGCATACCTGGAAATGTTTCAAGTTTCTTCAGAAGAGTTCAGGTTTGCTAAACAAATGCTGGATCGCTCTGGCAACCAGTCTCTACATGCTGTTAATCTGCCTGCCCGGTGACTGCTTTAGCCATACCCACGCCAATAAAAGGTATCTCACCTGTACTCTACTTGTCTTTACCCTGGTCCACACTAACATTGCTCTACAACAGCGGTTCTCAACCTGTGGATCGCGACCCCAGCGGGGTCCGGAAGCACCCGCAGGACCCTTCTTATAAGGGTTGTTTCGGGGTGACGTTGGCCCAAAACGTCACCACGTGACACACGTACGTGATGGCGTTCGGGTGAAACCTCACACCGTGACATCAGTGCCTGGGGTCGTAGTTCTCAAAAGGTTGAAAACCGCTGCTCTACAAAATTCACTTTATAATAACTCCTTACTCTGTCCCCTCATTATCAGATTCACTATTATTGCCAGAAATGCTGGAGGTTACCAATCCTGGATGAATTTTGCCCCCAGCTGATACATTACCCCGGAAATAAATGTTTATTTACCGTTTGTCTGAGATGTATACGTGCTTCATTGTCCTACTATCATAATGGCTCGCTATTTGGGGGAAAATGTATAAAGCTCATTTTTGACCTATTTATCGCAATTCGATCTGTTATCGAAATTTTTTCCTTTTTGCTACATTTTCAATTTTCCTCCATGAATGCAAATATAATTTTTTTTATATCGAATAAGATCGACATAGATAAAAATCCATGCATTAATTACCACCCTAGGCGTGCGCACAGGGTGTGCCTGGTGTGCCTGGGCACACCCTAATGGCAGCACGCAGGATGATACACAGCATATAAAAATGCCAGTGTGAACCTAGCCTTAAGATTTTTTTTCCTTAGGGGTACATTTTACTTTCAATGGAGCTCCTTTTCCATCAATATCGATGATCCTTTCTGATGGGGACTTAGAAAAAGATTTTCTAAACTATCTCCGTACGGAATCATGGGTTTTTACCTCCCTCCACCAGGCGTACATCTATCAATGACAAAGAAAAGGGCCAGAAGAGGCTTAATAAATATCGATATTTTCAACCTATGATATCAATATACATTTTTGATTTTTATAAATATTCCCTGAGTGAGACTTTGCATAGTTTAATAGGCATCAGATCAGGAAAAGTGTTCACTAAGACAAGGAGTAGAAATGATTGCATTTTATTCCTTGAAAACTGTTCCACAAGCCTCTGATTTCTTTCACTTTATATTTATTGGACTAAGATCATTCTTGTCCAGTTATTCTTTTTGGCTTTGATGGATACAGTGGTATTAATATTATTTTCTGCACATAAATCTTGAACACATACATGTCCATCCTACTTACACCCAAATGCAAAGCACCGTGTTTATCATGCTTATATCCCAATATAATGCTCAATGGCCATCGCACGCAGGTTATAGGGGGTTATTCGCTAAGATGCAAATTCGACTGTTGAATTTGCAAACAGCGGATTCCCATAACAATTCCGTGACAATTTCCCCATTGTAAAGTCGCAACAATTTTTTAAGGTTAAGATTGCAACAATTTTCCCATAATAAAGTTGCGACTATGACAATATTCTCATTATAAAGACACGACTGCAACAAAAGCAGCCTATTGCGACTGTCTTTATCTGGCGAATTCGCACTTAGTGAATGACTCCCTGAATCTTGTTGGATTAAGCCATTTCAGCATGGCATGTAAGTCTGCTTGATCTGCACAATTTGTGGGCCTGCAGGGCTGAAGTCATTTTTCTGATTATAATATAAAATAGTTTATGTGGGGAGAATGCTTTTCCAAGCAAATTCCAAGAAATATTTGAAAATTGATAAATAGTCCAAGCTATGTGATAGCAAGGAAAATGCAAGTTTTTTTTCACAATCCAACTTTAAACACTGTTCAAGGGTCGCAAAAAGGCTCAAAATGCATATAATACATTTATTTCTCTTTTGATTTTAGGATTCTCTGCTGTGTTACTGCTTTCATGGGGAATCATGTACTGCTAATGTAAACCAAACTTTTTATATTCCACATTTTGTCTGGATATGAATTAGGAGTGTAAGAAGACTCCGAAGACCACCACTAGCTGTCTGACATTTGTATGATTAATTCTGGGAAATATGGGGCAATTGGAGCTTTTTCCAGCCCTTACTTACTTAGTGGGGTTGCTAGGGTCTCCTCAGCATCAATTTGGGAGCATTGGGAAAATTTGGAATCTTGGGGCAACTGGAGACTGTGTATGGCCATTGTGGTAACTCTTGGTGCAACAGCAACTTATTCAGATCGCCTGGGAAAGAGTCAATTTGGGAGTACTGGGGCAATCTGGAATCTTGGGGCAATTGGGACTGAGTAGGGCCACTGCGGTAACTGTTGGGGTAACAGGGCAACAGTGACTTATTCAGGTGACATGGTGTTTTCTGATAACACTGGCTGATATCTGTACTGAGTTTGATGCATTGAGGAGAGTTTGGGGCAACTGAAGTTTCCTGATGCTATTATTTGCTTTGTGAGGCAACTAGGAGTGCCTATGGGTGAATCTGGAGGCATTGGGGCAATTTGGGATCTTGGGGCCCTGGACGACCAACACTGAATTTCTGGGACCACTATTAGCTGTCTAAATAAGCAACTTATTTAGGGGACTATAGCTTTTCTGAAGTCACTTGTCACTTTCTGGGTCCAATGGCCGATATCTGCACTGAGTTTGATGCATTTTTGAGAGTTTGGGGCAATTGAAGTTTCCTGATGCCATCACTTGCTGTGTGGGGTACCTAGGAGCTCCGCATTGGGGCAATTTGGGATCTTGGGGCCCTGGACAAAATGTTGCACCAACAGTTCTATTTTAGGTGACTATAAACTTTATAACAACAATACTGAATTTCTGGTACCACTGCTAGCTATCTGGGATGTGTGTGTGTTGCATTCTGGGAAATATGGGGCAATTGGAGCCTTTTCCAGCCCTAATTTACTTTGTGGGGCTGCTAGGGTCTCCTAAGAGTCAATTTGGGAGCACTGGGGAAATATGGATTCTTGGGGCAATTGGAACTGAGTAGGGCCACTGTGGTAATTGTTGGGGTAACAGGGCAACAGTGACTTATTCAGGTGACATGGTGTTTTCTGATAACACTGGCTGATATCTGCTCTGAGTTTGATGCATTGTGGAGAGTTCAGGACAACTGAAGTTTCCTGATGCCATTATTTGCTTTGTGGGACAACTAGAAGCTCCTATGGATGAATCTGGAGGCATTGGGGCAATTTGAGATCTTGGAGCCTCGGACAAAATGTTTCACCAACAGTTCTATTTTAGGTGTCTATAAACATTATGACACCAACACTGAATTTCTGGGACCACTACTAGCTGTCTGGGATGTGTGTGTTGGATTCTGGGAAATCTGGGGTAGTTCTAGCCTTTTCCAACCCCTAAATTACTTTGTTTTGGCGACTAGGGTCTCCTATGGGTCAATTTGGGAGCTTTGGGGCAATCTGGATTCTTGGGGTAACTGGGGTAACTGTTAGGGCAACAGGGCAAAAGCAACTAATTTAGGTGACTAGTTTTTCTGATGTTACTTGTGACTTTCTGGGTCCAATGGCTGATATCTGCACTGAGTTTGATGCATTGTAGAGAGTTTAGGATAATCGAAGTTTCCTGATGCCATTACTTGCTGTGTGGGGCAACTAGGAGCTCTTATAGGTTAATCTGGAGGCGTTGGGGCAATATGGGATCTTGGGGCCCTTGACAAAATGTTGCACCAACAGTTCTATTTTAGGTGACTCTAAACTTTATAACACCTATACTGAATTTTTGCTACCACTGCTAGCTGTCTGAGATATGTGTGATGCATTCTGGGAAATCTAGGGCAGTTGGTGCCTTTCCCAACCCTTACTTACTTTGTGGGGCTGCTAGGGTCTCCCAAAAGTCAATTTGGAATCTTGGAGTGATTGGAGACTGAGTAGGGCCACTGGGGTAACTGTTGGGGCCACAGGGCCACTTATTTAAGTGACTATAGTTTTTCTGATGTCACTTGTGACTTTTCTGTCTGGGATGTGTGTGATGCATTCTGAGAAATCTAGGGCAATTGGAGTCTTTTCCAGCCCTTACTTGCTCTGTGGGGCAGATTGGGGATCCTCAAGATCAATCTGGGAGCACTGGGGTAATCTGAAATCTTGGGGCAACTGGAAACTGAGTAGGGCCACTGGGGTAACTGTTGGGGTAACAGGGCAACAGCCACGAATTCAGGTGAGTGAAAAAAACCTATAAAAAGAAAAGCACAAGAAAGGCACTAATAGTGCTGTATCACTAGTATTTGCGATATAATTAGAAAAGAACCAAACGTCCCACAATAGTATCACTTTGTGCAATAGTGATGAACGGGAATAACCCCCAAAACACTCAAAAGTGAAGTTCAAACTGTGACTTAGTATATATCTGTGCTAACTGCTCACCAGATTGAATAAATAATTCACCATGTCAAAGAGTGAATCTTTCAGGGTAAACTTCGATGTTGCCTTTAACTCTTCAAACACAGTATATCCTCAATTTGCAACAGCACCATGAGGCAAGTGAACAAAAAGAGCTTCATAGCGTAATATGCCTTTAATATTCAATGTTAAAAAATGACAGGTACTCACAAGAATCAGAGAGTAAAGCGCATTAAAAGCCACTCAAGGCTAAATGCGAACAAGTCCCCAGTCTGTCAAGTGATAAAAATGCAGCTTCAACACAGTATTTCTTTGAAATACCTACATGTAAATACAAAAATCCAAGGTAAATTGAAAGAGAAATGTCTCCTGAACAGAAAGATACCACATATGTATATGTTGAACTGGCTTCATATCATATTTTCTACTTGTTTTGAATGTTTGAAGTTTTTCCATACAGACTTTGGCTGATTTTATGTTGCTTACCTTACCAATTTGCCATCCCAAAATAGTAAACTTAAATGTACTGTCCAACACTTAAAAATATGCGCCCCTTTGCGGTTACTGAGTGCCTTAATCTTCTGCAACTATTTGTGTAAATTTGGATGTGAATATCTGAGTTTTCCGCATGCTGTAGTTCTACACATATCGCTAAATGTGCAATGTCATCAAAGTGTCTTTTTATTTACAGATTCATTTGGCTTTGGGCTCTATCAGACTTTGATAAATTTTCCCCTTTCAATCTCATAGGTCACAGATCCTCTACCTGAAATCTTTCATTTTAATCAGTGCAGCCGGGAGAGCTCTTATTGACTAATTTAACATTGTATTTTTCATAATGCCAACCAATGGCAATGTACTTATTTGGTCACATTCCAGAGTGGGATGGAAAAGTTTCATTAATTAACACTTTTAAAGATGTTTTTTAAAAAAATGCTTGCAATATTTCTGAACAAATTTAGTTACAACATGGAGAAATCATTGTAAAACTTGATATTATGCGTATAACTGTGTTCCAGAGTAAAATGATTCACTTTTTTGGCATTGTTTTGGTTCCTACCAATTTAAGATCAAGGCTACATTGCATACTTGTTATTTTACTGCTCTTAAAAATCAAAGTGATTCACCAGCAAACTGACAATTTGCAGCTAACACGCTTTACTAGATTTCTGCATGCCAGCCTAAAATGTTTGTTTGTTTTGCTCTTGTTGTAAATACTCATTTAATTACAGTACCCTGCTTCCTCTGCTAAATAATGTCATTCACCTTTTACAAGCTCTTGTCTTTAAACATTTTGGGGATGTTTTATAAATATTTTGCCTAGAAATAAACTGCCTCAATTAAGAGCGAGGTGCTGTGACATAGTAGCGCGTAACCTGTGTCAAATCAATTCTAAACACAATACCTTTTTTTATACAACTCATTATATGTAGTTTTAATGTACCTTTATCCCTGGGGATTTAAAAACCTTGTACATTTTCTCATAAATCACAATCTACAGATGAATTGAAAAGGACTGGAAAGTCAAATAAACACTGAGCATTTTCTAAACTGTGTAATTTCAATTTTTTTTTTATCATTCATAAAGCATAATGTGTTGTTAGACTGACAGAAGGTTCTAAAGGATAATTACTTGCTTTTAAGGCTAAATAAGTTAAAATTTCAAAGAATTCTAGCAATAATCCTGCTTTCGGCTTAACCTCTGAAACGAGTGTCAGGCACAAAACAAAAAAAGTCATCCACAAACATCAACAGATTCAACTTCTTCCCTCGACATCATAAAAGAACATAAATTTCCCTAATTATGGTGTAAAATATAATATGGACCTCAGCAAACATGTGCATAATCACAGGATTCATTAAGTGAGCACAGCCCCGTTTATAAGGGGTTACATCATATAATGACTTCATGCTGTGTGTTACCATGTGACATCAAAGCAGCCCCCCTACCAAAGTCTTGTGCTCTTTAGGGCACCCCCCACCATGCACAAGCCTATGAGTAGACTATTTAAATATACAGCAGCACTAAAAATGAAAATGCCTCAAAATTCTAAATTATGTCTATAAAATATGATATTTATTTAGTTTTAAAAACTGGATTTTAGGGAAGACTTCCAGCCTATGCTTATATGTAAAACATCCTAAAAAACAATGGGACTGGGTGAGGTCTCTTTAACAACATGGCTTCTATCGGTAAAGATAAAAACAGAAGCAATAAGATTCATGAACGTAACTTAATAAAGGTTAATAATATTTTCACAAGTGCTGTGTTTTAGCAAGGGCCATGCTAACTTCAATGAAAATTTTCATTTTTTGGGGTGCTACTGATCCTTTAATCTCTATTTGAACTAGCAGCACTAAATGCAATCATTTCTCTTGTTAATGCACTGCTACCATGGAGAGCTATGCAGAGCAGCAGTGTTATATTAATAAGAATGCTCATGTAACTAGCCAGGCTTTAGGAAAGCTTCTGGTTTAATTGGACATCTCCAATGGATTCAAGGTGCTAATTACCCAGGAGCTTACTTGTGCAGAGTAGTTGGGTGGGATTGCAGCTGTGTCTTACCCCATTTAAATTGCAGGATTGACACTAATACTGATGACTAGTCATTTCCTGTGTCATCTCCACCACTACCAAGATTATTAACTCTTTTATGTCTAGGTAAAGGCCGGCGATGTCACACTCATTTTTGTTGCAATGAGCAGTGATATGGATTATATTTGGGGCAGAATCTTTAATGTTTGTTTAATTACTGCACATACTGTTTATTCACCATTATATTGTATTTATTTATTTAGATAGCACTGACCTCTTACGAAGAGCTTTTACAGAGATCATTCACTCTAGTCCCTGCCCCATGCAGCTTACAGTCTAATTTCCCCATATATAAATTATAGACACAGACTAGGGCCAATTTTAGTCGGGCTTTAGTTAACCTATATAATATGTTTTTGGATTGTGGGGTTGAAACTGAAGACTCCAGAGGAAACCCACATCAGTTGCACGTAGAATCATCAAGGGGGATACTCATCGATGGAGTTCCAGTGCTGCCCATGCTCTCTGTACTCTGAAGATTTGTTTTCCAGGCGCCACGATCCACTTCTCTTCCTCATCCTATCATTTTTGCAGAACAGAGCAAGTGCAGTAGCAGTTTTTGGGTTCTGTAAAATGAATTGGATTGAGATGAAAATAAATAAAATGCAATGCATCTCCCTTACATTACAGTGGTAAATAGATAAGCAAATAACTGACAGAGGCTGGACTGTTCCTTTAAGCCTAAAATAAAGAAAAATGTGATCTTGCGTGGGTCTATCTAAATATCTGGGCTCTATTAGATGGACCACCAGCACACAAGACAGTTATAACTTTTTCACTAAAGACACATACAGTATTACTATTTTATTTTGGTTGTGGTTAGGAATACAGAATTTATTTTCAAAGCAGTGTCTCCAGGTGAAGAACCTGTCAGATAGGGTTTCTAGTAAGCGAGAGGTGGAAGTCCAGGCTAAGGGGTTGACTTATGCAATTGCTCCTAAGAAGCCTCTATCTTAAAGTGGCTGCAACAGTAACCTGTGGAAAACCACCCCCATCCACTGGCAGCGATCCTGTAAAACCCCCTCGGTACCTCTGTGTTGTTGGGCGTTAGTTGTTTGATCTCTTCTCTCACAGTGCAAGCGAATCTTGATTGAAGCCTTTGGGGTACTAGAAGGATCTCTTCCACCAGGGATTGAATTGGG
>WMED01020731.1:0-12092 GCA_019650415.1 Pipa parva
AATGTGATTTTCTGGATTTGTTTTCTCATAGTTGAGGTCTACATATGGTGTCAATTACAGATGTCTCTCATCTTTTTAAGTGGTAGAACTTGCACTATTGGTGACTGACTAAATACTTTTTTTCCCCACTGTACCAACACTACCATTTGCCAGACTATGTGACAATTGTGTATGGTACAAAACAATACTATCTCTTAATTATATAGACATAAAATGAATATTGCAATACTTGGTGATACCTTTTATGTTGGACTAACAGTCATTTTAAATAGATGAGCTTTTGAGAGGTCTGTCCTCTCTTTATCCAGTCATATGCAATACTCTGTCTTGATAAAAGCAATACAGATCTCTCAAAAGCCCATCTATTTAAAACTAATGTTAGTCCAATAAAAAAGGTTTGCTCTACATTATTTCCTATATATTATATTTTATATATACTTTAGTTCCTAAACATTTGCCTGAAGAGCTGCTGATTCCCCCACAGAGCCCCAAATTTCCCCACAGCAGCTATTTGCCCACAGAGCCATTAACTGCTCTGCAATGCTGTCAATTGCCATGAACAGCTGTTTGCCAGCAGATTCTGATTGCCCACAAAGCTGCCAATTGCCCCATAGAGCTGCAGATTTGCCAGCAGATCCCCCAACTGTCCACAAAGCTGTCCATTGCCCCACTGAACTGCTGGTTGCCCTGCACATACCTAAATTAGCCTGCAGAGCCACTGATTGCCCCTTAGAGCATACATTTATCTGCAAAGCTGCCTATTGCTTCACATAGCCTTAAATTATTCTACAGAGCAGCTGTTTGCCCACAGAGCCACCAATTGCCTGGAAAGCTGAAATTTGCCATGAACAGTCATCCACTGACCCACAGAGTTGCTGATTTCTCCACAGGACTACCAATTGCCCCACATGGTCCCCAATTCCCACAAATGGCCAATGATTACCCCCAACAGCTTAGAACTCCACTTAGAACCCTATAGGCAATCTAGGACCTACAGGGCTTCTAGGGCGATTTGCCTCTTTGATCTAAAAGCTACAAATTTGTATATGGGAGGTCAGTTTAAGTGAGATTTAAACAGAACTCACAGCTTATTTTATTCTACTAATTGGCCAATCAATGTATTTTTGTACCTCTGTGTAGTTTGGGTCAGTGTCATAATAAACATGCAAATGTACTCATTTACATATATTTACAGTTACAAATATTTTTACATTTTTGCAAAAATTGTTTGAGCTAATTATTTTAAATTTATATACAAGTATATTCCTTTTCAGAACAGTAACTTGTCTGTTATAAAATGTATTAAAAATCATCTGGAAATTCCATTTAGCCCAGGCCTCCTGCTTTTAGATGGACGTGAAACCTCTCAGTTACTTTTACTATCTTTAGAAGAACATACATTATTGACCAAATGAACAGCTTAGCTTACTGCACATAAAGCACTGAATATCAAGCTGAATGAAGGACAAGGAGGACCATTATTTTCTTGTCTAGTAATATTAGCTGTTCCAGTCACTAAAGGTGAAATCTGGGACAGCATTTTGAAGCCCTGACGTTTTAGCCATGGCTTAAGAAGGAGAACAGCTGTCACTTGCAGCTCAATCATATAAGCCATTTCATGTGCACATTCTAAATTAAACTGCATTTTAGTTTTCAGCAACTTATGAGACTAACCAAAAGGTGATACATGGACCTCCGCACTCATTGTGCTCATAAAATAATAGACATAATGGTGTATTAAAGGGCATTACACACAGTGCGGGTTATTGGCTAAAGTGCAAATAGTCATGTAAAGGAGTGAATTTGCCATTCCCCATATACTGCGATGTGGCGAATTCACTAGCTAACGATGATCGCACACTACACAATACGCAGTTGTGACTTTACTATGGGAATATTGTCGCTGTTGCAGATTTGCTATGGGAATTTTCTGTCTAGTCAATAAGAAGTAGAGTATCAGAGCGTACTACTTCTTTTTAATCTGTGCCAGGCTGTCGAATGTAATGGACATGCCAGAAGTATTTTATTAGGAAAGGAAACAGGTGGGGATAAATAACATTTGGCTATAATGATATAAGCCATCAGATAGTGAAAGGGTCAGGAACATATGGGGCTGAAGCTTTGCATGCTATTGGAGATACATTACAACATAATACAAAATTATTACATTGTTCGAAGTTAGCAATATACAAAAAGATGTTCAAGCATCACATAAGCAATTTTCAGGCATGCATGATCAATTTAGTTATCAGTTAACATGATCATAGTCAATCACCTATTTTCAGTTGTAACTCACACCCATACCCATGATCAGATTGATAGTGGTTAAATAAATCAGTCTATGTTTGGCCAGCCTAACACGAAACAGCCTAGTACAAGCCAATATAGTTTATCAGTGTATAACAAATTAAATGGAAATATAAGTTCCCAATACATTTGGGGATGATATTATCCATTAAAAGCAAGTTACATGCTGTTATTGAGTCAGTAAGAATACTCCTTAGTTCACTTATTCAGTCTGATTGCCAGTAGGAGTCGCAATGTAAATTTTTTGCAATGTTAAAGTAAATAAGACCTTTTTGAGAACACTGACTTCATTAAAATAATAGATCCCACAATTCATGGAATGTTGATTCGATCTGATTCCAATGACTCTGAATAGTTGTAAGTTTGAAAATTAACTACAGCATAATCACAGCCAACAAAAGAGGCAATTCCATGAAGTGACTGATGAAGTGTGGCACAGATAAAGGGTTCATCTAATGAACAGTCAGTTCTTAAAGTTTATGATATGAAGCAGCACCTGGAAGCACCTTTTCAAAACAGCAGGTTATGGGATTTTTCTGTAAGAGGTTCAAGGAAAGATAAACAGTAAACTAGTAAGAGGTTAAAGGTCACCCAAGGCACACTGATGGAAAATCTAATCTATGGAGGACCTACCTTACAAGCAGGGCTGGACTAAGGTTTTTATGAGCCCTTGGCGGAGTATTGAAAATGTGACCCCCAGTCCTTGATGACCGACACCCCGCACACAACTGCATAATCCCACTCTTAGCCTGCTGCACCGCTTAGTAGACTAGTAGTGCTTCTATGATGAACTGATTCTTATACTCTGTGCACTGCTCTGTCTGGGAGCTCAGGGGATTAGAATTAGATCATTGTCACCACTGCATAGAAGTACTAGGCATCTTAGTCCTCAGCGCTCCTAGTAGGATGTCATCCTCCCCTCTGGCCCTGCATAATCCCCATAAGCATGCACAGGCCATTTCATTAGGGTGTGTCCCCAAAGAAAAAATTCTTAAAGGCAAAGTTTTTCTCTGCCCCCATCCTTGTTTATTTCCTTCCCCTGCTGCCCTCATCTCTGCTGCTTTCCTTCCCCTGCAGCCCCCCTCCATGCTGCTTTCCTTTCCCTGATGATTTCTATCCTCCCTTTTGTCTGAGCTACCTGCCCTACAACATCCCCCATTCCCCATACTGTGCTGCCCCTACAACCTCCCTCCCATTCCATGCTGTCCCCACAATCCCCCTCCCATACTGTGCTGACCCAACCCCACCTTTTACCATACTGCATTGCCCCATAGCCCACATGACACTCTGTGGCCCCCTCCTTCCTACTCCCTACCATCTAAAGGATGGGGCTGCAATCTTGGTGCTTGACTCCATCCTTTTCCCTGTCCCTACCTACCTTCTCCATGGCGAGGCTCTGTCTGCTGTAGTGCTAAGCACTACAGCATTCCTCTCCCCAGCACTGCTTCAAATTCCTGCCAATCACAGGGAGTTAAATCATTGCTGGGGGGGAGGTAGAGAGGAACACTGTAGCGCTTAGCAATACAGAAGACAGAGCTGAGCCATGGAAGATGTAGGTAGGAACAGGGAAAAGGTCGGGTGTGAGCACCAAGATAGCGTCCCCCTCCAGCACTGCACTAGGCGGCTGCCTACCCTACCTTCTCCTGCTTACAAGTCATAGTTATGGATCTTCTGCTAATATCTTAGTTCTAGATAGCACATGATACATTCAGAGGTCTTGAATTCCTGTCTTACCAGTAACATCAAAATAAAAATATCCCAGTTGGATTGACATGGCAGTCATTCAAATACAGCCCTTGCAATAATTATATCTTTTAAGTTAAATTCATTTATTTAATTGCTTTCTGTCAGTTTTTATATTTATTGATGGTAACTCTGCAGAGTGGTGAATATGGGACCAATTTGGGCATCTACAATAGTTGTGAACTTACAGAGCTCTTTGCATCATTTTGCACGCTTGTGCACAAGGTACTTCTACTATTGACTAAGCTGCAGATTGTGTCAAAGGTACAAATCCAACTAGGTGAAATGCTCCAAATTCACCTGTTCGACTTTGCCACTTCAGACTTCAGACAGGGGAATTGGGGGGTTGATGGCAGGGCTCCAGTGTTGCATAAGGTGACGACTCATTCAAAAGTGACAATGGTGATTAAATGACAACATGACCTAGGGACAAGATGACACAAAAATACATAGAATATTCACAGAATACAGTTAATGGGATATTGTAAGACTGACGTCACTGCGCTTCACTTGTTGAATTTGCCTTACTCCCCATGACATCGCATTCTACTTCTATCTGACTGACTATGCCACGCTACCCATGTGACAGAGATTGCTGCTGTCCACCTGTTCAGCCAATCTATTTTCCACTTTGTCAATACTGAGAAGTGAATTTACACCTATTTTGGCGATGCAACTCAAATTGCAATGAGATGAATTCACTCACCTTTTCGTCAATAATTAATTTTCTAATTAAAAATAATATTTTTTTCTCTCATTCATCTCCCTCAGTTCAGCTTAATGAACAATCAGGTATTCCTTACTACTTCATGTATGCCATTTAACAGAACAGTAACACCAAAATCTGATGTTACTACAGTATATATTCAATCTGTACTTCCAATCATTCTAAAATTCTTAATTTTAATTGTATATATAAAGTAAGATATTTTGCTATTGAACTTTAAAATAATGCTTTAAGACTTCCTCTATATCAGCGGTTCTCAACCTGTGGGTTGCGACCCCGGCGGGGGTCGCGAGGCCGTCCCACTGGGGTCGAGAACCGCTCCGGCTCCCGGAAGTGCCTGCAGGAACCCTTCTTATAAGGGTTCCTGCGGGGTGATGTCGGCTGCAAACGTCACCATGTGACGCACGACGTGATGATGTATCGGCCCAAATGTCATCACGGTGCGGCGTGGTGATGTCAGCGCCGGGGTCGCAGGCCAAATAAGGTTGAGAACCGCTGCTCTATATGCACAACATTTTGGGAGAGAGATCACCTTCCAAATTGTGCCTTTAATGTACAATAATTAGCTGCTTAGCTTTCATTAGTTTAGGTTTGCGATGTTACTCCTTTGGTATCACCTGGTCATTTAGGCTGGTGATTGTGTATAGTGGGGTGTGTGCTTTGTGTTGTGTGAGGATTTGCGTGTGTGCGAGAGGGAGAGAAGGAGAAAAAAAAAGGAGTGTGGGGGGAAGTCTGTTTCTTCATCAGATTCTGGGGAATGTGCTTTATTCGTTGGTGCATGTCTTTTTTTAGTTGCCATCTTTCTCTTTTGAGGTAGAGGATCTAGTTGTGTTGGACCTTGCCAAGTTTGTGTTGGTGCTTCTGAGATGCTCAGCCTTTCACAGAAGGTGCGCATGTCCGTTGGTGATCTCAGGGTTGCAGTCTTGCCATTTCTGGTGGCCGTAAGGGCGAAGTGAAACCCCTATTCATACCTGATGTTATTTCCTTGAGCAGTTTGGAGAAGTGGTTGGAGATCTCTGCATTGTGCCAGTGTGAGTTTTGATAAGTCAGGGTAGAGGCTGCTCTGTGTGTTTTTGTATGTTATGTATGCTCTGCCTCTCATCTTGTGCATTATCTCTTCTTTAGTTGCATAGTAGTGTATATGGCATATTACATCTCATGGGTTGTTCTTTTCCTCATTTCTGGGACTGAGCTGTCGGTGTACTCTGTCAACTAGCCCGCTGACATCTTTAGACCAGCCTGTCTGTCAAACAGGGCCAAGCCGAGGGGATAGGAGAGGGGCCGCTATCTTTGTGTGCACCAACTGCTGTAGTGCTTAGCACTACAGCATTTCTCTCTTCCCAGCAATTATTTTAACTTCCTGTGATCAGCTCACAGGAAGTGAAACAGCACTGGGAGAGGAGAGAGGAAAGCTGTAGCGCTAAGTGCTACAGCACACAGAGCCAGGCCACGGAAGGGACAGGTAGGAACAGGGAAAAGGAGGGGGGAGCACCAATATTGCGCTCCCCTGCTTCAGAGGGTGCAGCACAGTGTGGGGGAAGCAGAGTGGGAGAGGGATTGCGGGGGACGCACAGAGTGGGAGGGGGATTGTTGGGGCAGCACAGAGTAGAAGGAGGTTGTGGGGAAAGCACAGAGTGGGAGGGGGATTGTGGGAGCAGCACAGAGTGGAAGGGGGTTGTGGGGGAAGCACAGAGTGGTGATTGCTGCCACGAGTTTTTAAAAAAGTTTAGGGAAGAAATAACACTTGCTGTTTGTTTCACTGTTTAGTTCTGAAGAGAGCTGACATTTTGTCCTCCTCCACTCCCCTTCCCTTTTCTTCTTCCCTTTTCTTTTTTGCAAATTAGGCAACATGAGAAAAAAAAAGCTGCCTGAGTGGTATTGGTTAAGCAGTGTGCTGACCTTTTGGCCTCATAAATTAAGTTTGTTTACTTTTGGAATACAGGAGATTACAGAGGGAAAGCTGACTTCTGCACATGTGCTAAGCAGTAAGTAGAGAAAATGTCCGGGGGAGGGTAACTTTTTATGGAAAACTGTCCAGTGCATGTCACACACACATTTCCTGGTGTGGGAGTTTTGAAAAGCTGCTCAATCAATCATCCTGCTTCAGATGAAACAATTACTGGGGAGAATTGCTTCACGCTTAGGTATAGTACTGCATGTGTAAAGATGTAATCTGACTATAGTTCCCCTTTAACTAGAGCTCCTAACTGTATTGCATATACAAAATTAAGTCTTATTATAATGACATTTAATAAGCTATCCAAAACTAAGCCCTCTAAAACCTGCTTAATTGTGCCAATTAGGTGAAGGCATGGTTTACTAGTCTGGTTGTAAAAGTCAGAATTTTATTAAAGGTAAACTGAGCACCAAAACTACTACAGCACACTTGAACCACTGAGTGGCTGATATAAACTTTAATTACTAGTCTATATAAATGAAACTGTGTCTTTACTTGGGTCTCAAAATAGACACATCCCCCTATTATGTCATGCTATGCTTAATAAAAATGAAAAACAGCACCACAGAGTGTTCTGTGAAACAAAAAATAGGCGTGGCATTAAAATCTGCTGTTCTAGTACGGGGAGGCATGTCTACACACAAATCCCAGCTTTGCATATTTTCAGTTGTAACTTGAATATGTGTGTACAGAATGTTCTTTCTGTGGGGAAAGTCAGACTCCATATATGAACTAGACTAGTAAAATATATTTTTATTGTCTTTACAATCAGCGAAACCAGATTAAACATAGAAGAAAAGGTATACATGAGTAAAATAGTTTAGTCATTTATAAAAACAATAAATTATCGACAGGTTATAAGTTTTATTTTTTTCTTCCAGAGACCAAACCATGCACACAATCTCCAGCTGAATTCATACAAAATCCTAACAATCTGTTTCAAGTGGAAAAATATATATACAATTTTATTAAAGAAAAAACTCAGCATTTTTTTTATTTGAGGAATCTTGTTTTGTTTCTAGCTTAGAAGCCTAAAACAGAGGATTCCCTGGCAAAGAAGCGAACTGCAACAAATGCTATTTTGCTATTTGATGCAGACAGACTAAGGGGGTTATTGTCTAAAGTGAGAATTCGACTTTAGTCAGTAACTCCCATAGTCACTTGAACAGTAGCAGATGTGTAGTGTTGTGAATTCACCCATGCAAAGTGGAGTAATATAATATACCCATGGTTTCCCTGGATCTATTTGAAGGAAAAAACATCACTATAATTGTATCTTTCTAAATAATCATGTGTATCTTGTATCCTTCCAAATAATTTCTTAACATTAAAATAACATTAATTGGTAGGACTGATTGTAAGGAAGGACACTGCTACTACTTTCTCGCATTTTCATCCCTACTGCTACAACTGCCATAATACTAAAGTTACCTACATTACAAGTATTACTTACAGTACATCCCTTTCTATGTGACAGCCCTGCCATCAGCCTCCTACTTTGCCACTTTGAGCTGGTGAAGTCAAACTATTGAGTTTCACCACTTTAAAGAAATTTTACAATCAGTATGTAGACAATAGACATGTGCATGAGCACATAGGGGGTAATTCAGGAAAGTGCAAACTTACCTGGAGATCCTTCGATTCACCTTGCCGAGACTGGTATGCGCTCCCTGCACTCCTGCACGCATGTCCTGGTGACATCTTACAGTTCTATGAATCACTTGGTTAATATCATCATGTGTCAATAACTAGGCTTCACAGATATACTGTACTCTGTGATTTATTTTTCATTAAACATGTTCTCAAGCCAGTTCTTAGATATTGCCAGCCATTCATGTTTTTTGGATATCTTTACAGCAGGAGGGCTTATCTCCAGCACTTTCCCATCACCTGTGATGAGATAGAAATTCAAAAATGTTTGATATTTCATCATCTAACCCAAAACATTCTTTAATACATTGTTATTGTTTTATTATTGTGATGTTATTACCCAAGGCACAGCTTTATTTAAAGACTGTTAAATGACTGCAACCTACATTTTGGAAAGAAAGCAAGCAGTCTTTAAGGAAATGTTATTCTTATTGCCTGGAAAATGATCCAATACCTCTGTGTTCAGGGAACAGTAGGTGAGATGAGCAAACAACAAAGGGGTTAGCAGTCTTGCAACTTTGTAGTTCTGGGTTTGATCCCACCCATAGACATCTGGAGGGGAGATGTGCCAGAAGGTCGGCAGACCAGGGCCAGTTATAACCTCCTGATGTGCACCTCTGTCCTTCCGTATTTTCCTAATGTCATCCATTACTACTGGTGTCAAAACAGCTAAGAATGACATTTAACTCCAATTTTTAGTTCTTCAGTTCTAAATCAATTGTCTTTATCTCATTTGATGCACAGTGTGATCTTAGGCTGGGTTCACACTAACACTTTTATGCACTTTTAGAAAAGTGCGTCCCAAAAATACACCAGCCAATGCAGGACAGCACATCTTCAGGACATGCTTTTCTATTGTACTTACAAAGCGCAGTGTGGCCACTCCTTCCGCATTCCCGGCTCTCCCTGTCTCCTTGCATTGTTCACGTCAAGTCCATATGTTCACCAAAAACGAGAGATGAAGTGTCCCAATAGGCATTCCAGCACATTGTCATGCTAGTGGGACCAAATCAGGTAAGTAGTAAAGAGATTTGCAATGTGCATTTTTTTTTTCTTAAAGCTCAGTGTTGCCTGTGCTATTGTGAACCTGGCCTTAGAGTCCTGTTCACTTCTTTATGAAGACCTCCACTGAAACAAGGTGCTGTGACTGTGCAAGCATGAACAGTGAAGAGTATAAGTAAGATGGGAAAGAAGTATTGCAAGTCTAAATTTAGTAGGTTCCTTCACTATATGGATTTACAAAAAGAAGAAGGTCTCATTAGAGACAAATCTTTCAAGGTTAATATATCATGGTCAGAGAAGGGGAAGGGAGAATTTGAAAAGTTAGATACACTGCAGAATTGAGCTACTATGAGGTCCAATGTGTACCCATCCTTGTGAGTAGGACCACAGACTATCCTCATCAGAGGTAATGTAAATATCCCCCATTAAGACTGTGAGAATGAAATGTGGCAGAAAAGGAGTCAATTGAATACCAGTCCCAAAAAAAGGAGGCATTAGCTGGGGTATGATAGATTACATTGATTTGAAGAAAAGTAAATCTGATGACAGAGGCTTAAAAAGTGTTAAAAAAATGTGAGAATATAGAGTTAATGCATTGAAGGAACTGTGCTAAGAAAGCATGATGCCAACTCCACCACCTTCCTTCTCTACTTGTCTGGGATGTGGCTTAGCAGGAGTCCACCATACCAGACTGCAGAAGGGGAGACTCTGTGAGAGGAAGTGAGCCATGTTTCTGTGAATGCTCATAAAATAAAAGAATATAAGATGAAAAGGTCATGTGCTGCAGTCAGTTTATTACAGGTGTTCTATAAATTACAATTCATAGGTGCAAGTGTGGAGGGAAGTAAAGTTGTTTTAGGTTATATAAATTTTGAGGAGACTAAAAACGTGAGAACAGATATACCAAACGTAAAATGTAGAACATGGGTTAGGAGAGTTATCCCCAGCTGTCAAGAGAAATGTGAGAGAAAGGGAAAGAAGGTAAGAATCTGATATGAATGTGGACAAAGTATATTTTGAAGTAAGGGAAAGGTTGCCCTCAGAAAACAAACAAGTTTATAAAAGCAGAGAAAGGTGAAGAAAACAATTGAGGAGGATATTTAGATGGAGTAGTTCAGTTTGGGTGGGTAGAAAGATAAAAAAACATCATACAAAAGGAAAATAAACAGAAAGTGTGAGACACGCTACAACAAACATTATAAGAAATGGTAGTTAAAGACATGCGCTTGCTGATGGTGATGCAGATGATCAGTCATGTTCCCTTCTGCTCTAAGTCTGGTGTAATTCTGCTAGGGTGATAGCAAATGGTGTCACAGGTATGTAGAATAAGGCTATAATCTCTAATAGAGAGCTCCAGGTGTCTGAATTAGACATCACACAGTGGTCTGGTAATCATCAAAGGTCTAGTAATCAATAGCAACCATTCAGAGAATGGCTTTCATAAATCTAATTCCTCTATACTAGTAAATGCTAATAGCTGATTTGTTGCTGGGTTTGGTTACTAGACATCTGAAAAGAATCTATCGGATATTTCCTGCAATAGTGCTCTCAATTAATGTTGTATCATTTTCCCTTTGCCCCACTTTTTGCCTTTTTTAAAAATTCTTTTTAAGAAAAAGTCTGTCGACCTTTTTTTGTGGTGAAATAAGAACAATTGGAAACAGAGGTGTAGGCAAATAAATAAGGGGTCAGGGCTGTTTCTTTGGCTTTTTAATATAAAACAGTGGGTCATTCATTGAAGTGTGCACTCACCAGGCACTGCGAATTTGTGTCCCTTTGCTCCAACAAACGCAAATCCCCTACTCCTTATTCAGTAAACAGAGGATTTCATTGGCTAAGCAGTGAATGACAATGGATGCTGTACGTCATATAGTCAGTTAAACAGTATGGGACGCATAGTGATGCAAATTCTCCCAAACGAAGTGAAGTAATTTCTCCATTATTCCTACAGATCTGTTTCAAGAAGAAAATTTCACTATAAATTCATCTTTGTTATATCAATGTCAAAATACTATTAATATATTAATTAACTATTAATATTTTAATACAAAAATGATTATAAAGATGGACATTTTTTTCCCCACTTTTTCCCCATTTTTTCCTCATATATGTATAATTTTATTTATAAAGGGCTACAAGTTT
The DNA here is from genome assembly GCA_019650415.1 of Pipa parva. NCBI lineage: Eukaryota > Metazoa > Chordata > Amphibia > Anura > Pipidae > Pipa > Pipa parva. Next base: position 11,529 of record WMED01020731.1, read on the forward strand.
ACGCAGTGCTGTACAATTCAGCAATACAAATATAATATAGACAGGAAGGTGCATTATACAATACAAGTATTATATCACAAGGATACATCATTTTAAGTGCCAGGTTGTGGTTCAGCAAAGAGCGAACTTACCCTCCGATCCTTCGCATCAGTACGCAGAGACTGTTACACGCTCGCTGATGTCCGCATGCTTTAAAGAGATTCCAGTCTCGCAAGGCGTCTCGAGTCGAGCCTCACGAGCCTTGCCGAGACTGGAATTCCTTTAAAGCGTTCTCTGATGTCCGCGTGCAGAACTCAGCGAGTGCGTAACAGTCTCTGCGTACTGATGCGAAGGATCGGAGGGTAAGTTTGCTCTTTGCTGAATTACCCCCAAGAGGTTGGAGATCCCTGCCCTGTACAGCTTACAATCTAAATAGGAGGAAGACTTGCATACACAGATAGAGGGGAATATGAGCTGTAACAATGAGCTGAAACACTGGTCAATAAATACACATATTAAGCATGAATAACTAATTAAGGATAAAATAAAATATATATATAAAGATCAATGTTAGAGATCCATAAG
>WMED01020732.1:0-12092 GCA_019650415.1 Pipa parva
ACATTTTTATAAACATTAACGAAATATTAAAATAATTCTGCACGCGCACGCAAAATGATGAGAATAACTCCGTATGTTGGCGAGTGTCGCAGTCGCTCGTATTGTAGCGTAGTCTTCCGAATTGGTCGCGAATTCGCCACTTCACAGACTTTTGGCTATAAGCGAACACTGGGGAAGTAGAGAATAGACGCGAATTCGCACCATAACGCGACTATTCGGACTTTGATGAATAACCCCCCTTGTGTTATCCAATATGTATAAAAGATCAAATCCTGAACAATAGCTGATGGAGATTCTAGAAGGACAATGTCAACCCTGTGTAGCAACCTTAAAACCTACCTCTCCTGGGGAAGCTGCTTACAGATTTGGAAAAAAGTAGTAATAACCACTGGAGGCACAAAGAGGATTGTTTCTTGCCAGCATTTGTTGGACTGGTTATTATCTGCTGGTTATTGATAATCTTTATCATTTAATTTACTTTTTATTGTCTTTATTTCTCTATTGTCTTTTTACTGTCTCTTTCTTCTTTAGTTTTTATACTTTTAACGTCCTGTGAATACATTTACTGGGATGATTACCGATTGATTTATGATCAGGATGCTCTCTTCCTTTTGGTAATTACCCATTGCCTTAAGGAGGTTGAACTTTGCTTCTCTACATTCAGATTTAACTATTTAACAGTAGCTAATTATGAGAGGGATAATAATAGGAACTTCAGTTGGGGTGCAATTTATTAAAGTTGACTGCTCTCAGTGTTTCCGAGTTTATCCCACAAGATCTCGCACTGTTCCCATGAGATTACTGCGCAAGTTTTTTAAAGCTTTTTTCAATATCGATTTTTCTAATTTTTCGATGGAAAGGTAACCACACTTTACATTAGTAGCATGGTTACCTCTTTATTGAAAAATCGAGATTAAAAAAAACTCGCACAGTAATCTCACGGGAACAGCACGAGATCTCACGTGATAAACTCGGAAACAATGAGAGCAGGCTTTCCGACTTTAATAAATTTCACCCTTGCAACCTTAGTTATTATTTCTAGTAACGTAGGCAGAATTGAAATACCAGTCACATACATTACTTACCCAATATAGCCTTAATATTACAAATATGAAATTCATCCCAGTCTATACATACGCACACAAAGATAAAATTCACTGTAATATACAGCAAAATGAAATTTACATTAATCATTCTTATCATTGAGAAAAGTACAGGCAAACATCAATAGTCAATGATGTCCATCTAAGAAAGTCTGTTTATTTTGATAATCTGTGCAAGCTGGGAACAATCCCTGCTCTCGTGTCTCATTGGAAACTGAAACACAATAATATAACTGTACCCTAATTAGGACATTGACATCTACACCCTACATGCACTTCTTAAACAAGCTCCTATTAATTTATATACACAATATACTGTCTACTACAACAGATAGTTCTTATTTTATTATTTTTCATGCAACTGTATTGAATGCCTTGGCCTTTCTAGTATCTAATATAATCTAACATTATTCAGTATGTTGTAAAAGCCAACTAATCTTTTTTTTAAATAAAACTGAATAAAATATCTTTAAACCTTTACAAATCTTCTTCATTCCAGATATGAAACTTTACTATTGTTTTTCATCTCATTTGTTAAACTTCTTCCTTTATAGTATATATAATCGGGAATCTGCAAAGTGCAGCTTACAGATTTGTTATTTTGATAAATTGCTTTTATGCAATTTGCTTATGTCTAGTAACATGCTGCAAAGTTACTGGACCTTTTTTATTCTATTAATCCCTCTACATTTTGCTTTTTCTACTTCTTCTACTGTCAGTTTTCTATATGGATTAAACAATAGTGTTTTTGGCAAGTGCACTTTTTCCTTTCAGTCTGCCTGATCCTGATCTATTTATACACATTTACATATTTTTCATAGCAAAGCCAATAACATACATAGTGATTATCTTCTGCTTAGGTTTGAACCTTGGGACTTAGGATTTGAGTTTTGCAGCAGATTGACACCCCCCACGCTCTCTGCAAAGGTGCCTCCTATTAGCTACTCTCAAGCCCTATATAGGAACTGTTGCTTCCTGTTTCCCTTGCCGAACAGGTTCGGATTATTCTTTCCTGCTGATGTACAATTACTCTTTCCTTGTTCCTGATCATGCCAGTTTACTGTCAGTCCTGACCTTTGTATATTTCCATGATTTCTCTTGATATTCCACTTCTTGCTTGTGTCTTTGTCTGTCCATTTCAGCATTATCCTTTTGCTGTATTTTCCCTTTCCCATTCAGGCTGTAAACTCTTTAAGTCTTGTTACTGTCAGTCTTGCTCTAATTCCCTTTTCTGTTCGATTCAGCATTTTTCTTACATTGAGTTCCTCTCCTTTTTTGCCAAGTTTAATTCTTACATTTTACTTCTATGTCCAGTTTCTCCATCCTGTTCCCATATTTCTGTCCCAGTTTTGATCTTAGCTCTTAAAGTGACTTTCTGTTAAGCCAGTTCCAGTTTGTCATCTTTCATTATTTGTCTCACCTGTACAAACTTTCATCCTTTTCTGTTTGTCCTATTCCAATGAACCCTGGATTTATAACTATTAACCAACACTGGGAGTGCTGGAATCTACTACTGCATATTAAATATGTTCATTGCACAAAACAGCAACAATAAATATCATGAGTAGCTGGACTATGTTTTGTGATCTTTTGATTACAATTCTAGGCTTCTTTCATGGACCCAGTGCATTATGGGTCACAGATGACTTACTTGTATCACAGATTCATCATCCTTTGATACAATAAGTTAAACCACTCCCTTCTGACCTTCTGCTTTTTAGTGACCTCTGAGGATTTGTTACATAATTATCAGAGATGGTGATTTAGTTATGTAGACTCAGAAAAAAAAATGCAATGATATATGTAATCTTCTTTTTATCAAAATAATTTAACAAAATAGTCATATTCTATGTGCAAAGACATAAAGGGTGTTGATTTATTATGAGTCATGCTCAGTTATGCCAAGCAAGCTTCATGTGAGACTGAATAAATGCGAAAACTGTTTAGACTGTTAAAGAGTTTATAAATTGTCTGTTTATATGTTCGCAAAACCACCATTTTGTATAAAGTTTATTTAGGCACCAATCCAAGATTTTAACAGATTAATGAAAACTAATATTTAAACTTGCCAAATAAGATATTATGTTGACTTTTAGAAGAAGTTTCATTTCAAACGTAACAATATGTTTTATAAAAATGAATCGCCGATAAATCAGATTCCATTGCAGCTTACCTATATTGCACAAAGGTAGGAAGCCAGAAGCACTTTTACTGAACTGCAGCAGTTATGAAGGGAACTGGTTTTACTCATTTATTTGAAGTGAGCAGACACAAAAGTCATGCAAAATGTAAGGAGACCTCCACAGCTGTAATAAATATCATTAACATGGCCAATAAATGTGACCATGTACACTATGTACATATTTATCAGGCTACTCTTATTCAAAGTATACTGCACAGTGTGGTAGGCTCACCTTAGTCTGTTTGGCCAGTTGAAATAATTGAATAAATGGGTTCAGTCTGAGATTCATTTGTGTTTAAGTCCATTCTTGCTTCAGCCAAACATCACCAAGTTCAACAGCAAAGAAAAGCAAATAATATCATATTCTGCAGGAACAACACATCAGATCAGACCATTGTCTCCAATCTCTGTTAATAGTAAAATCCATCATAAATCCATCCAAATCAACTCATTTTCCGTCTGTATCGCAAAAAATGCTAGCTTTGCATTGTTAAAATTTACATCTTTTTTTTCTCCATTAAGCAATCCTTCATGTGAAAAACAACTGTGTGAAAAATGTGTGTTTCTGTATAGTATAATGTTTTAATACCAAATAGTTAGTAGGGTCTACTTGCAGTACTGGGTTCCCAGGTAATTTTGTGTGTAATATGTTAGTGCTATGTAGACAAATCAGTCCTATTGTTATAAATAAATCCTTGTAGGATTCAACTAATTATTTCTTCACTGTCTATAGTAATGTTTATAAGGCTCCAAAGATCTTATGCTTGGTGATTCTTCAACCTTAGATAGCATGCTAGAAAACAATAGAGCACACCCACTTAGTAGTGTTAAAATAGATCTGTAGTTATTATAAAAAATCTTGTCTATTTACCTAATCTTGACATTTATAAAACAATCCACCAGTCACAACAATTTTAACTTTGGCATTCTAGCTTGTTTAACCTTTAAGTTCTGCAGTGATTTGGGTTTATACAGCAATTTTTCCTAACCTTGTGGTGAAGCTTATCCTGTGCAACAGAGCTGAGATATAGCAATTCATAATGTTAATGCCAGCCAGCCAGGTGGTAAAAGACAATACATCCTCAGGGGAATTTATCAATGGGGGCAAACTTCACAGAGTTCCCATAGAAACCAATCAGCAGTTTCTATTCACTGGTCTAAAGGAAGCTAGAATAATGAAAGCTAAACTCTGGTTGCTATTTGTTACTAGATCTTTGTAAAATGTGTCCCAACTGTTGATGAATTTCCCTCTCTGTTTCTTCACCAAAAGGTTTTTGCATAGATTTGAAGTTTGCTTTAGGTCAGGGGTCAGCAAACTTCTTTGAGGAGGGAGCCACTTCGCTGCCTCCTCCAGCTGCAACAACTATTTTGTGAGCTGCTGGAGGAGGGAGGAGCGCACTATCCTGACACACATGACCTGCTAATGGCCAATCAGAAGAGCCATTGACGGTCATGGGCAGGGCTTCAGAGGTGCACTCCGAGCCACAGAAAGGTGACTTAAGAGCTGCACTTTGCCGACCACTGCTTTAGGTTAATCTCTTTCCTACTGTGATGAAATTTGCACCATGCACTGCAATCTGTAAATCACCTTACTTGTACCAATGCAGTGCATTTCTCCGCCATTTTTAACCAAATGCATCAAATGCTTTCCCTGCATTCTCTAATTATTTTTGATCGAAACCTCTGAAACCTAATCAATCTATAACACTTTCTGTAATCCAAAGAAAATCAAATGAATGTATGATTAAATCACTGGAATGGCATGTTTCAGCTAGTGTAACATAATTACAAAGGTTTTTTTAATAACCTATTAGAATTTAATTGTGATTAATTAAGGTTGAGCTAAAAGAGTTTGCCATTAGTAAAGGCTCATGGAAATTGGTGAATAATAAAATCTCAATTAGTCTGTTCAATCAGTGTTGATCATCTATGTTAAAAACTTGTTAAAAAGACTGAAGAACAATTGAAAGCAATGAAACGAGGATGAAGAGATGATAATAAAGGGAGCACGATATTAAAGAAGGAGTGAGGGTGTGAAATGGATTGTGGGAAATAAACAAATTTATAGGGAATGAAAGTGGGTGAAAAATGTTGAAGTAGGAATGTAAGAGGGTAAAATGGGGGCAAATTCAAAGGAAACAAAAAGGTTCCTCTACAACTATGGTGGTTTATCCCGTGCAGAACTCGGCTGTATGATCAGTAAAAATCGATCGGTGTTCTTTTATCGATTTTTATTGACTGAAATTTTTCAATCAAGTTTTTCGATCAGATTTTTCAATGGAAAGTTTGCCATATTTTACATTAGTAGTATTGAAAAAAAAACAATTGAAAAGTTTCAATTGATCAAAAAATATTGAATGATTTTTACCGATCAGACAACTGAGAGATGCACAGGATAGACTTGGAAAGGCTGAGATCAGCTTTTTCAAATGTAATAAACTTTGCCCTATGAATCTTTTTTCCTAATATTGCCAAATCATGCCTGTTTGTTTATTCAGCAAAATAATTTCAGGGCCTAGTGTTCCTTCTGTAAGCTTAGGTGGTGGATATCACAAAAAATAATGATTATACGACCAAAAAAAAAGTCATGGCTGATTTGTGGGCTGATCCCCAAAGAACTATCACATTGTCCATAATGTATCAAGCAAGTGAGCAGGGGAACTAAATATGTTTGTACAAAATTTTCAATATATTATAGGAGAACTAAAGGTAAAAAAGAAGAAAGACGTATTAGAAACCTTACCTGATATAGAGGTCTATCGCTACAATCACAGCATGAGCTGTGCTGTAATTAGCCGGCACCGAATGCTTGTTCATCAGCACTGGCTGACTGAGAAGCCAGCACAAAGCTCCTCCCAACTTGTCTCACCGGTGGTGATAAATGGTTAAAACATCATCACATTCATTGCGGGGTCCAATGAGCATGCTCCCTGCAACGAGCATGATGATGTGTGAAGCCAGTGAAACTACTGGCAGGAGCTTCACGCTGGCTATTCTGTCGACCTGCGCTGATGAACAACTATTGGGCGCCAGCTAATTACAGCACAGCTCATGCTGTGACTGTAGAGATAAACATCTATATGAGCTAAGGTTTCTAATAAGTTTTTCTTCTTTTTTAGCTTTAGGTCCCCTTTAATATTGAAATATTAAATTGTTTGAAAAATGTAAGTTTGACATTTTTCATCCTCCTTAACAAAACATCTTACCAACAATAAAGGGGTTTATTCATGAAAGCAGATTCTTCAGATTGCATTTCTCTCATTGAATTGTTGTTTCACTGAAAATATTTCCTACAATTTTATTTCTGTTCTACGGAGATTTGTTTAGTGACCTGGGGATTTATTATCTGTGATGGAATAGATAGCTCGGGTCAGGAAGTAAATATCTGGAAAGCCAAATAAAGTCAAGGTTAAAGCCTGTCTCTTGACTTAAGCAGGGAATAAATTATAGAGTTGAAAATAGATCAGATAGAAATATACCATCAATTAGAGATGAGAATGTGGGCTTCTCAGAAGTTGGAACAGAAGCATCTGAGGCCAAACACACCCTCATATGACTGTTAGAAGGATGTTTTATTATCTCTGTTATGGTTCAATGCCTAAAAAAAAGACAAAATTAAAAAAAAAATCCCTAACAGACATCACTTACTGTAACAGCTAGAAATCCAGAGTATTCGTATTTAAAAAGATAATATCACTATGTTCACAAGCAAATTCCATTTATTTCAGTGCATGATGGGTAAAATGGAACAGCAAAGGATAAATAAGCACATTTCTGGAACAAGTAAAAACAAAATGTGTAACAAAAAGGAGAACCATTAGTGTATATGAAAATACACCACATTGTATTGTATATTAAATTAATCATTTTATCAATAAACTTTACTATTTTTCTTATTGTAGCTAATGTATACTGTAGCTATGAATTTGCATTTGATCGACAACTATGTCTTATTCAGATAACTATGATTGTCATGGAATAACAGAGATCTTTGCATTACTTTGCATGCACGTAAACAGGTAATTCGCGTATTCAGCAAACTGTGGAATCAGTCGCTGTCACAAATTAAACAAGACGAGTGATCCACATTCACCTGTTTGACTTTGCCACACCAGAATGGCAAATTGGGAGATTGATGGCAGGGATCTGGAGTGGCATAAGGCAACTATTCATTCAAAAGTATCATACATATATGTTTATGGGCAGTTCGGTGGCTCAGTGGTTAGCACTGCTCCCTTGCAGCACTGAGTTCTGGGTTTAATTCCACCCTGGACTTCATCTGCATGGAGTTTGTATGTTCTCCCTGCGTGGGTTTTCTCTAGGCACTCCGGTTTCCTGCCACAATCTAAAAACATATATCTGTGTGTGACTGAGAAGGGAAACTAGATTGTAAGCTCCACAGGGCAGGGACTGAAGTGAATGATGAACCTCTCTGTAAAGCACTGCATAGTATATCATCACTTCTTCTTTAAATATAAATGAATAAATACATACATGGATATTTTTTGCATATCTTCAAGGGCTGCATAGGAAAGAAGAACATAGCAGCAATAGACCAGCTTCATAACATTACAGAAATATTTTAAACATAAGATTCAAACTCACACTGTGGTGTACAGTAACTAATGTTTAATATGACATGATCACAGGTATGCAGGGCTGCATGCACCATCTGGTGAGCATTTTCTGTCAATAGCACCTTTAAAAATGTATTTACTTAGAAAATCGGTGACTTGTTCAATACTTATTTCCCCCGCTGTGTATATATATATATATATATATATATATATATATATATATATATATATATATATATATATATATATATATATATATATATATATAAAATGCTGAGTGCAACTTACAACAGCTATCTAGTACATCTGACAATATTCCTAAGAAGACCTTGAGAGCTTTAAGTGCAGCAGAAAACTCCGTGTGCAGAATAATGGGGAAGTTACTATCCTGAGTGTGTTCTGATATATTCGGCCTGTTCACAATTGTAACTGCTTTGAGCCACACTGCATCACTCTGGAAATGGTCTCTGAGACTAAGTAGGGCATATTTACTAAGACCATTTTAATCATATCGATTGATTTCAGCCCATTTTCCTGTATATTTTTGTTTCCCTGTACTTTTTGATTTACCTGATTTATAAAGGATGGATAAGAATGTATCCTTGTCGATATACATTGTTATGGATAAAGATCGATCTGCTAATGGACACACTTTGCATTGCTTTTCTATGAGGGTTCCTTCCATTACAGATGGATATCGATGTGTCATATTTTGGACTTAGGCTAAATGACAGGACCAACTCTGTAGGAAATAATGTTTTCACCAGCCTGAGGGCGGAGAATAGTTTTGGGTGATAAAATTGTTTTTGAACTGCTTAGTAAATAGGAGATGACAGTGATATTGTTAATTACAGGCTGTTTCTCATGCATTTAAAATGTGTTCGACTTTAGTAAATGAATCTTGGCCTGATGTATGATTTGTTAGTCCAAGTAAAAAAAAAAGATTTCATATAACGCAATAAGATAAAAATATTTTCTAGGATATTCATCATCTGGGACAAAAAAAACAAAAAAAGTATATGCGGGGCTTAACCATACATACATTAACTAAATAAAATATACAGTGGCATGTTGTAGCTTTACTGGAAGAACATGAAAGCACAGTACAATTGCATATTTGTAGTACAACTAACTTACTAATTGCTTGTTATGTGCAAGAAGACAAGGACAAGGGAAAGAGTGGAGGTCTTCATTCATCTGAGACTGTTTAGATTAGTCATGCTCCTTAGTATGTTGCCAATGTCTATTATACATTTAATTGCACAATGTTGAATTTTCTGTTGAAAGTTTTGCTAGGGCATTGCCATTTTTTGCATTAACATCTGTTTAACAAACACGGCCTGCTAAACTACTTTAGTTGTCTAATTTATTTCTCTTGCTTGTTATAGGGGCAGTGATAAAATATTAGAAATATTTCCAAATGACTGGCACATTATTATTACTTTCGTATTGAAAAATGAAACTAATCTGCCCAGGAGTTCATTTTCATTAACCTGGGTAGTTTTATTTGTGATGTCTGTAAACAAAAACAGAAACGACTGAATGACGGAGGGCACATTGTTGGTGCCCATCAAGCTTAGATGCCCTGTGATTTAAAAGTTCTACCTTGTTATTGGATATATTTGGAAAAGCAGTGTGGCAAAAGTCACACACAGAAAGGAAAGAGTAGAAAAGAAGTACCTGTGAAGAACAACTATGGAACACTGAAAATAAATGTGTCAAAAAAACTCACACAACTATTGCTTTTCTGGTAACTGCTATAGGAGACCATAAATCTTTGGCCTGCTGAGCAGGCTATAATTGTAAGAAAGAAAAATAGCTGTGGTAATGACCACAGGAAATGTGCTTATAATCAGCCTTAACAACTCCCATTATTTAGCAGTGTTTTTGTTGGTGAGCAAATCCCTATATAGTAACACCTAAGTACATACAACCAGGCGTTGTATCTGTGCACAGAATGTCACAGCCTTGCAGACACACTAGTCACCACAACCAGCAACTGATTTAGGCCAACTAATGGCTGCTATTTCAGCAGCACTACTCGAGCAGGACACTAGGGGGTAATTCATAAAGCAGCGAAGTGAGCTATGATGTGTTCGGCTCACTTCGCTAATAATAGTATGCGCATGCTAATGTCCTGTACGCGAACATCAGCATGCGCATTAAAGGGATTCCCATCTCGGCGAGGCAACTCTTTTGTTCTCGCCAAGACAGGAATCCCTTTAATGCGCATACAGGACATCAGCATGCACATACTACTATTAGCGAAGTGAGCCGAACACATCGTAGCTCACTTCGCTGCTTTATGAATTACCCCCTAAATTGGTACTTTCCAATTGATTGCAATTAGACTGAGGGGGTTATTGGCTAAAGTCTGAATTGTTGCATAAAAAGTGTGAATTCGACAGAAGAACACAGTTGCAATAGACTGCTACTGTCGCAGTCACATCTTTCTGATGAGAATATTGACGCATTACTATGGAAATATTGTTGCACTCGCAACTTTAAAATGGGAAATTTGTACTTGGTATTTGTTCATTTTTATATAATGCTGATATATTACACATTGCTTTACAGAGGTTCATCATTCACTTCAGTCCATGCCCCGTGCGTGAAGCTTACAATCTAATTTCCTTATTCAGTCACACACAGACACAGATGTATGTATTTGGATTTTTGGAGAAATCTGGAGTGTCCAGAGGAAATCTCCATACAGATGAAGTCCAGGATGGAATTGAACCCAGAACTGAACCACCGCAATGCCAGGGTGTTGCGGTTGCAGATTTGTTACGGGAATCTGCTGCTTGGGAATTTGACAGTGAAATTCTTACTTTAGTTAATAACCCCCTGAGTATCTATCCTTCAACAGACATCTGACCTTTAACAACTGTATGCTGAGCCTGCCCCCCCAAAAAAATTCCCAAGAGATTCAGTTTTTTCATCTTGGTGATAAGAATAGTAATGTAAACTTGCTGTTTTGCTTTAATAAGGAGGAGAAGTAAGATTCATCCCTTTTATCAATTCATAGGTAGTTATGCTCATCTCAGACTTTAAACAAATCCTTACTATTTTTCATAATAACTACAAACTAGATATAAAAGGAGATTGAAAAAGGTACCTACCCTGGTAGTAAAAAAATAGCTTCTTTTGATGCCTGTGGCAGGAACTGAACTCAAAATCTGAGCTAGAATAGCCTGGTTTGGAAGCAACAACCATCCATTGTTTCTGTTCCGAGTGTTCCTGCGAGTTGCAGTCCTATGGTTCTTGTTCCACCTGCTCCTATAAGTTGCAGTATTTCAGCCCCTGTTCCTAGTGCTTCTACTATCTCTGCTGTTTATTTCTCCAGAGTTCCAGTTACATTTAGCAGATCTGTCAGTATTTACTACCTAGATGTTACTAGTGGGAGGCTACCCTGAGGGACCATGACCTGGAGACACCTCCAGTCTATCAGCATCATAAAAGCATGTAGTAGGTAAATTAGTTATTACCTCTACTGGAGCAGAGACTCGTGTTAATTATTTTGAGGTCCTTGTAAAGTGCTGCCAAATATATTTTTACTAATAATAAAACATTGTGTGCCGACTTCTGTGTCTAGTGTTCTGCAACACCAGACAGTACAAAATTTGCTTGTACACAGAAAGACCTTAAAATCCTGATAACAGATTGTGAGAATGCAGCTGCTGGATGCTCAAGCCATGCATGGGAAAATCTCCCCCCAAAAAATATTTTCTCTCTAAAAGGAAGTTTTTTTCTTCAATTCCCTAAACAGAAAGTTCTTGTATTCTATATAAATAGTTTTATTTCTGCTACATGTAGTAAATAAACTTTCTATCTGTGTTGTCACCTTGCTTGTCCAAGTCTAGAATTACTGTATGTGCATTGGATTGTAAATGTTAATTTTGCCATTGGGACTACACTGTGTTCCAAATTATTATGCAAAAAGTGTTTAGGAGGGATAAGGTAAGAATTGTTTTGTTTGTCAATTAAAGTCATTGATGATGATGTGTGTCAGGGCTCTTTATATCACTGAAAGCAATTGGACACACCTGCCAAACTAATTAGCACAGACACCTGTGCTAATTAGTTTGGCAGGTGTGTCCAATTAAAGGCAAGACTACTTAAGAAGGCTGTCCCACATTATTAAGCATCCCACATTTTCAGCCAAAATGGGAGAGAAAAAGGATGTGTCGGCTGCTGAGAAGCAACAAATTGTGGAGTGTTTAGGTCAAG
>WMED01020733.1:0-10088 GCA_019650415.1 Pipa parva
AATTTCATGATTGCACTATTTCAAATTATTCTAATTCGTTGACCAGCACTTGTAGATTGATTTGGATACAGCAGAAACAATTTCAATCCAGTACACACACATCAGCTGAAATCAAACTTACAGTACTTTGTCTATCCATTTCAACAGTAAGGTGATTCTCAAACACCTGTTTTAAAATGCTACTGATTTGAATTTCACACATGGTCTATCTGTATATCATGGATCTTTAGGTAGGCCATATCCAATACAAACAGTGCCCTTTATTTTTAATCGTTGCGAAAATCATTGTCATTAACTTCAAATGGCCCAGGACTGAAACCCTAACTAGTTGAGGTAATAACAATGTGATTGAAAATAGAGGAAAGCAATGGAGGCAGGAGTAGATTGGGCCTCTCTCTAGGAAACTTATGGTAATTGAGGCAGCCTTGGTAAAGAACAAGCCTTCTGAGACAAAGTGCAGGAGCTGCTGCTCGAGCAGCTGGGAACATAGGGGATCATGATGGCTGCTTCAGTTTCACTATTTTTTCCCATTAATTATATATTTAGTAAAGAAACCATGAAAAACAATGATTTTTCACTATAGCCATTTCGCTGTGTACAAATTTTCATTGATTTTATTTTCCTACATATATTTAACAATTCCTCCCTAGTGGTATTTATCAGCATCAAAATCCTTTTTACTCAGTTTAATTCCCTGGAAAGGCTTTCGCTTTCTAGCCTCAATTAATATCATGCATGTCCTGTGATAAAGCTGAAATAGTTGTCAAATTTGTAAATATAACATAACATAGTTAAGTGACTCTGTTAGATAAATGATACTTGCAAAACATCTTTTGGACCACACCCTCTTCCTCATGGTTCAATTTTTAACTAAATTTCTAACTTTAAGTATATCATTTTAGATGATAAAATAATAGCATTTGCATTGCAGATAATATGTTATGGCAGGTAGAATACTTTCTTCCAGACTTTTCAAAGGTTTGTAAGCATGCAAGGTGTGACATTTGTGCTCAACATGAAGTAAGTGCATATTTTATTTGCATGCATAATTTAAAACTGGTACCCCCCTGGTAACCAAATCGGCTTACCTTAGGCTGCCAGAGACCACCCCCTCCAGTCTTATGACCCAGTGCTTATACTCAGTGCAGCTTACACATGCTCAGGCTGGGCCTATGCACAAAGAGAAAGAAAGGGGAATTCCTAAATTCCTGCAGTGGTGGTTTTGTGCTGTTTGTTTAAGTATTAATAAGTGAAAATTTCTCATATGGATCTATTGTTAATATGTATTGAATCTGTTCTTCCAAAAATTCTAAACTGTGTCTATAAAGTAATATATTTAGCTATTTAGCTTTGACAGTTGTGCGTAAGACACACTTCCTGTACATGTATTTTCTAAAGCACCGTAGAAAACAGTGGAACTGGGGAAGGTATGCTAAGAACATACAGAAAGCAACACAATTCATGCTTCAATGGTGACATTTTTACAAATGCTGTATTTGAATAAGTGCCATGTTTATCCAAATAGGAATTTTATTTTTTGGTCTTACTGGTTCTTTAAGAAATAGTTGTATGATTCATTTGGCAGGTTGTTGCTTTGCATGTCCCCAGGTGCAGGAGGTGTGTCTTTCCTTATCCTGTATCCTGGTTTTACAGTTGTAATGGGTGCTCTAGAGAAGATGTAGGTACACTTTTGATATGGAAAACCTAACAAACTAGTGATTGCATTGTGTATTCACGTCACAAATATACTTTTACTTTTTTTTTAACTTTGTTTATATGTATTGAATGTATGCTTTCAATATATGTCAGTGGCTTTGATTTAAATGGTGCAAATATTTTTTATCAAAGCATTTGGTTTTCATTTCTAATACGTCTTATGCTTTGTCCTCCATTTTCTTTTATCATATTTCAACATGCATTAATGCCCTGCTTATTGTGCGTGTCCACCTTTCCAGCAGCTATCTACCTTATTAGTCAACATATGAATATGTGCAGTGAAGGTGATTTATTAAGAAAAAAAAAACATTATTTTTTGTGTTCAATAAAATTGTTCTAAAAGTGTATATTTTATGACTGCTTGCTTTAATGTGTTAATACTAGAAGTGGAAATAAGCCAGATTGTTTCTTTAAAGGTTAGCCAGTAAAAAGGAACGAAGTATTGCATGGCACTTTATAAAACCCATCTTTATTTATTGAAAGATTTATTTAAGGATTTTAGTTTTAGCAACATTCCATTTCAAATTTTTTTTTTTTGTGTTTAAGAGATTTAAAACTAGACATAAATTGACACTGGATGTTTCTAAACAGTAATATTTTCTTGCAAAGATCCTTCTTTCTCTCTAGATCTTGATCAGGATTAAATAATAATAAAATGTTAATTATGTGTTAAAGAAACATTTAAGAAAGATTTCGGACAATTTGTCATCCCAGCAAACCCAATTTCTGTTTCAATCTGTTCATTTCCTGTTCTGGACTGCATGATCAAGATAATAATAAACAGGACCTGGAAGAATCATTCTAAATAAGACCTCTTTATGATGTTGTAACGGGGCTTATTCATTGACATGTAAATTCAACAACTGAAGTGAATTTGGGTCATTTCAGATCAATACCCTCCGGTAGTTGTAAATTCTCTACTCCTTATTCAATAAGTAGTAGATTCCTTTACTGAAGAAGTAAACCTTAGACTTGGTGTATTACATTATTTATCAAGCATTTTTGAGATTTTTAAAGATCGAAAATAACTTTTTGATATAAAAAAAATGCATAAAAAAGTTATTTCTTACATGGCAAAAAGAGTATTTTTAAATAGGCAATACCAACATAATAAAATAAAGACTGTTCCTCAAGCAATAGGCCTTTAAAAAACCTTTTCAACTTTGGTAAATATTGTGTGTCAGTCAGTTGAAGAAGTAGAGCGCATAGTCATGCGTAGTAGGATGTGTGATGTGAATTTCACCAGTGAAGTGCAGTCATGTCATTGTTGCAATGGCTTCTTCTAGCCCTCCTGGTACTTGTCTGGAGCCTTGCTTTAAGTTCATGCTGATTTATCTTTATAGGTTCCAGTGCCAAACCTGCCTAGATCCTCACATAGGTCCCAGAAAAAAAACTAAACTCTCATAGAAAGCCTAGTTTTCTTGTATGACTAATGGCTTGTTGCCCTCTAAAACTAGATCATGTAACATTTAATGGAAGCCTATTACTACACTACTGTAAGTAAAATATAAACCATGTTTAACCTGCGGACAGAGGTCAACAACATACATGGATAACCACTAACTACCAACAAGAAATTGCCACATATATATTTATACAGATGGTAAGAGACACTCTGATTCACAATTCAGTCAAACTACCAGATTGGTAATGCACCATTAATTCCATTATTGCTGCAGTTATCACTGTTTTTACTACAGTACTTTCTGATTTTTACCCATTATCATCAGTTTAATTTTCATATTTTTTGCATTTTCTCTGGTGGCCACACTTAATATAGGGGCTGTTAACTGTGTCACAATTTCCCATACTGTTTACTATTTTCACTCTTATTAAATGATAAAGTCAGCAAAAAATATATTTAATAAGGTGCGAATTCGACTGTCGAATTCACTAAGCGCAGATTCCCATAGTAAATCTGCTACAAATATGGAGCATATTTACTAAAGTCACATTTCTTATATCGCCAGATATCGCCATAGATTTAGCGATATTGGGTGATATCCCCCGTAACCCATTTATTATTATGCAGCAATAGCACTGCTAGAGCATTAAATGCATTTATATCGATATCTGTAGAAGCAGTGGTACCGGTTGTGTCTATGGGGATGGATATAGGTATCAATATCGATACAGATATCCATGTGTATATCAATATCGATAAGTTACACTTAAAACATAACTCCAGACTACAGCCCCATTGAAAGTAACGGATAACGCCACCCACAGAGTGGCGATAAATTAAGCAATAGAAATAGCCAAAAAAAACAAACACTTATCTTAGCAAATAATGCAGAACAGCGTTAAATCAGGTGATATTGATTCACAGAGATATCCACTGCGATAAAGCCTTCCAGTGCTTTAATAAATAGGCGATACTATCGATATTGCTAAATCCAGAGCTAACCAAATTCGTTTTTATAGGGATAAGCAATTCGACTTTAGTAAATGTGCCCTAACTCGCATGGAAATAATCATAAATTTAGGATTTGATAAGCATTTTAAAATCATTATACATAATCTCAACATATATATAAAAAACGATCTAGGTGTAGAAACTAATAAAAAAAAATGCATATGTTCACATGCATCATATATTTATATTTTTTCTATTTCCATAAACATTTACAGCATGTTCATCAAACATTTGAACCGAGCGAAATTTATTAAACTCAGAAAGACTGCTCTGGGTCTTTCCGAGTTTACTGGGAGAAAACTCTTGTGAGATTTCTTTCAAGATTTTGGGATCTAGTTTTCAATCGCAATTTCTCAAAATTTTCAATGGAAAATCGAAACTACTAATGTAAACTACGGCTACCTTTCCATAAAAAAAATGCGAAAAATTGAGATTGAAAAACTTGATCTCGAGATCTTGAAAAATCTCATGAGAGCAATGCGAGATTTCTCCCGCTAAACTCAGAAAGACCCAGAGCAGTCTTTCCAAGTTTAATAAATTTCGCCCGAATTCAAATACAAAATGTTAAAATGCATGAAATGTATATCCCCACTGGATAAGCTAACTTATAATAAACATATATAGAAAACTCCAAAATACAACCCAAATGAAAATGAAGGTTCTTTTCTTAACCATGTTTGAAAATTCTTGCTATGGTTGTCACAAAGTTAATTTCTGTTTATTACAAAATTTAGCAAAAGCTTTTTTTCCCCTTTATAAATCTGCCCTATAATATTCTAATATCTCAAATGTTCTTGTGACCTACATTATGTGTATCTAATATGCAGATAATTAGAAATAGACTGCATACACATTGCAATGTAATTCTTTGTTTTAATGCAAAGGTTATTACAAATGGAGGGATTGTTATTGTTTTATGGGGAAAAAACAAAACAAAAAGCATTTTGCATTACAGAAAACATGTGCAGTTGGGGATATGCTGAAAGCACTAGAGACCCAGATATTAAGTAATAGGATTTCCACATAGTAAACATAAACATAATAGTTCCAAACATATTAAATGTCAAAGGCTTCTAAGAAGATTGTAGTATGCAATATTTTTCTGTAAAAAACAATTAGAAAGATGAGTACAGATGAATATGGTTTAAACCATTTTTTGGGCTATCTGGGAAAAAAAGAAAATAATCCATTAAAATAATTTGGAATATTATAGCCACATGTGTATATTTGTAACGGTCGGCATTTCCGACCGTCTCCTACCTGACAGGAGGCGTCTCGGCGCTCCTTCCTTAGGTGCACGAGCCGCAGCTGTCAGGTCTTTATACAGGCTGGGGGCATGCACGCAGCTGGCGCGCTCACGTGACACAGGAGGTGTCGGGAGCACTCCCGCTGCGTGCAGTACAGCAGTGGGTATATAAGGCTGGAGACCTTGGGCATTCAGTGCCTAAGCTTCCAGCTATACAGGTCCTGGCATTTACTCCTCAGTAAAAGTCATTTATCCTGCGTTCCTGCTCCTGGTGTGCTTTCCTGTATTAAAGTGACAGTACCCTGTTTATGTTCTTTCCAAATAGTTCCTGTTTTTGTCCTAAGTTACTTCCAAGCTTGTTCCTGTTACTCTGGTCCCATTGTGTTCCTGATTCCCGGTGATCCTGGCATTGTCTGTATTAAAGCGACAGTCCCTAATTGCACTACAGTATTTCCAAGTCTGTTCCTGTATCTGCTACAGTATACTCCAAGTGTGTTCCTGTGTCTATTTCTGTATCCGGTCAGCACTAGTAACTACCTTGGAGGGTACGCTTGGGGGTCGCGATCTGGAGGTCCTTCGCAGCTAAGACCAGTACCTCCTTGCGGGAGTTAAAGGCGAAGACCAGGGGCCTCATAGATTCCGCGCCTCGCAGCGTACCTAAAAGTCAAACTTCAAGGTAGTACAGTGGGTCCACTCTACATCCGTGACAATATTTATTGCATTAATAAGCATTTAGCTAAAATTTTCAGAGTGGAACTTGGCAGTGCTAGATTAAAAACATGCCTTGAGATCTTCCAATGTCTTCCAAAAGGAAAATAAGCCACTGGGGTCATGAGTAATGGTAGCTTAGCTATCTATTTATTCTGTATGCATAACATGTTTCAAGCAGCATTGCCCATAAAGATTATATAGTGTTGCTCACCCCACCTCTTCACCAATGTGTACAATGTATACACCCAATGTCTTACTGTATTGTGCTTCCGCACAGGCTTCATAATAAAAATTACCAGTTTTATATTACCAACTGCTATCAATACTAGCAGAAGAGATGTTTAAGTCATCCAGATCTTGGCTGAACTAAAGTTATTTCTTGTATCAGATCAGGGTTTAGGAAGTCTCCTTCATTTATTCTATGTCAGAAAATAATGAGACAATGAGTTACATTTATATCTTGCTGCAAGTTTACTTTCCAATTTATCTTGAAAAGAGACAGAAATATTTTGTCAATCCTGTCAACAGTCTGATGTATTGACATGTGCTGTTCAAATTTAGCTTAAGCTCCTATTACAATACTTTAAGATGTCAATATAATGTGTTAACTGAGTCTTATTTTCACAGTAAAGTGACATTTTGTATCTTTCAACTATTGATACGATTCACTATTATATCCAAATATGTATTTAACTAACAATGTAATTGTAGGCAAAATGTTCTTTAAAGACTTGCTAGAATTGTTGACTTTTTCTTTGATAGTATGAACAAAGTAGTAAGGAGAGTAAACAGCTCAGAATACAATGTGGAGTCTGACCTCATCACCCCCCTCAATGGTACAGTCAGGAGGTCAGCTGGTACTATAGCTACATTTATAATGTTTTTTCTGTTCTGGCAATTGTTCAACCCCAGTGAGGGCTGTATTGCCAATTTTGCTGTTATAAATGCCACATGCGTGAGGTGGGGCAGAAACCGACAGGCCAATATGAGTGAAGAGTTTGTAAAGTTTGTGGAAAAACATTTCCAGGGAATTTATACTGGGTTTTGCTACAACCAAAATGACTTTTCAAACCCAAAAAGAAGTGAGGAAATAGCCAAGGTGCATAAAATACAATCAGCAATTATGAATGATCCTTCTGGTATTTAGGATTTCATTATAGAGAACAAATCTATTTTACTAATAGTAATGTGACATTTTCACAGTTAAGTGCAATACATAAGGCAAATAGAATCTTTGAGATCAGTGTCACTAACTAATACTGTCTTTCTAAAACCTGTGAATCTTTATATTGAAAATATGCAGAATTTTCTTGGTTTAAATACCGTGCGGCCAGAAGTCTTGTAATAAACTGTATTAAGTGGAAATAGGGAGATAGAGCACATCTAGACCGTCCTTTGTCATTTTTTATTTTTTTTATTTTTTTAACTTCTTTGTACAATGCAAATGATAGGTGTGAATTGCCTTTTCAATGCTTCTAAATGATGGTTATCTCTTATTAGCATCAGGCACATACAATCATATTATTGAAAAAGCCGGAAAATGACAGTATCCAGTAGGATGCTAAAATTCCTTGTAATGTCATTTTGTAATGCAAAAATGGTTCATCTGCTGCTGACCTAGATTTCACTTCAAGATTAAAAAAAGAAATGAAAGCGTTGATTAAGCAGAGTTTAATAATGTTACAGCAGTGGGAGCTATGTCTACTTTTTACATGGACCAAATCTTACATAGTCCAGGTATGTTAATTTAATTGTGTGATTAAAAAAATGGATATAAACATATCGCCATATTCTGGTCACCAGGAAATGTTGCAGTACCAGTTCTTTATGTCAAATGATGTTAAAGAAAATAATTGTAATTTACACAGTCTTTATTTTCTTTAGTAAATCATATTTGATCTATATTCATTTTATAAAGGAAGTCCAATGAGGGGGTATGTTTTATATTTCTTACCCGATCTGCCCAGCTTCTATGTTTTCATTGAGCTGCTTGAAAAATATGGCCTCATCTTAACAGTTGTATTTTGTTACATTTCTGTGGTCCAGTTGTAAAATACTAATTTACTAAGTATAGAAATTAGGACATCCGTGTTTACTCTCTTTTTAAATTTAGAATAAATGTCCCTACTTTCTCTGTCCTATTTTCCTGTAATAAGAAGGCTGTCACCACTGGCCTTATATTGCATTTGAGTTCCATTTAATTTAGTTCTTTTCATCAAACACAGAATCTTTTACATTTGTTGAAAAGATGTAAAAAAAAAGATTAATCATAAGACCATATACTGTACGATCATGTGAAGATATCATTACTGTTCCCACTTTAATTAGGGACTTATTCATGAGAGGCAGAGGTGTGAATTCACATTTATTCACCACTTCCCCATATTATTGTATTCAGCAAACTTCCATGTGGCAAATTCAAGACAATTTCAACAGCTTTTATGACATTAGCAGATTTATGGAGAACTTCACACCACTTACCGTGCACATGCACAGGTAATTAACCTATTCATCAAGCATCAGAGTCTATAACAGTAGCAAATTCAACAAAGAATATTGTGTCACTTTACTCAGTTTTACACTGTCAGATCAAAGTGGTGAATTCGAGGGTTGATGGCAGGCCCCCTACTCTCTGATTGACTACACCACGCAAGAGATGGCTACTGCCACATTTGGTAATACTTTGTTTAATGAATAAGGAGTAGAGAATCAGAGTATATCAACAATTTGACAGCTAATAACAGCCAGGTATTTCTGCATCTCTTTCCATCCACTTGGCTATTTACCCAGTTTTGGAGTGTGTTGAATTTCGTGGTAAATTCACCAAACCAAACTGCTCAATTTTCTCTGGTTTGACTTTGTCAGACCAAAGTGCCAATGCAGTGGGTTTATGGTGGGGCTCTGGTTTGACATTAAGTGTCTGTACACTGAAATGAAGGAGAAAATATAGCGATCAAGTAGTGACAACTCAAACTACAAATAGTAATAATGTATTACTTAATGTAATGTTAGGCAAATTTAATAGTGGCGACCAAAATGTGACAAAGTGGTGACAATGTCCTTCAAGCTTATAATCAACCCTGCCTACTCATAGTATTTTGAAATTGGGAAAGCTATTACAGTTACTTTTTCTCCTTTAAACAAGTCCATGGGAATCCTGGGATATTGAAGTTTCTTCACTTTGCTTGGGTGAATGTACATCACTATGCATCACTAGCATTAGCTCAACAGTTGGGGGATATTTAGTAAAGTTGTAAAGTTTTTTCAACTACAGTAGTTAATGCAAGAGAAACAGCATTTTTTTTTTTTAGTAATATCACTGTTTTTGGCTGTTTACTAAGCTGTTCACAGCCAGTTTCATCACCCCAAAGTATTTGCCTGCCTGAGGCTGGTGAAATCCGATTACTATCTATAGAGTTGGTCCTGTCACCTAGACTCAGTCGAAAATATTTTCTATAAAAAACTATATCAGTATTAATATTCACCTGTAATGTAAGATGAACCTAATGGAAAAAAAACAATGCAAAGTGTGATGCATTTTAACTGATCAATATTAACTTATAGTGATTTATTTAGATGGGGAAATATTGGACAGTCTGTGACTGTCATAAGTGTCCGAATTGGTTGAAAATTTGACACATCACAGAGTTTGCAAATCAATGTGAATCTGGACCTTTTCTGGACTGTTCGGATTTCATGAATAAAACTTATAGAATATGGTTAGATTGATGGTATGCTTTTATTGCTGGGAAATACAAGCTTTAAGTATGTATTGTTTCACAAATGCCTTGTATGCGCTTGTAGCAGCTCTGACTGTAGCACATCTCCCAGCACTAGCCGGCAGTCAGAGCAGGCAAAGCATCAGCTACAAGTGCTGCTCGTGACAAGGAGGTACATTACTAATATTGCAACATTACTAATATAGCGTCCCCCTCCTTCACAGGGTAGGGACTAGGAAGAAGGGGGGCATCAAGTGTGGGAGGTGAGGTTGTGGGGGTA